>CAUYPK010039655.1:0-23143 GCA_963574355.1 Loris lydekkerianus | reverse complement strand
AAAATCCCAAAACCAGAGATGTTGGCGTGGATGTGGAGGAAAGGGCACACTTCTACACTGCTGGTGGGAATGCACACTAATACGTTCCTTCTGGAAGGATGTTTGGAGAATACTTAGAGACCTAAAAATAGACCTGCCATTCGATCCTATAATTCTTTTATTAGGTTTATACCCAGAAGACCAAAAGTCACAATATAACAAAGACATCTGTACCAGAATGTTTATTGCAGCCTAATTCATAATTGCTAAGTCATGGAAGAAGCCCAAGTGTCCATCGACCCATGAATGGACTAGCAAATTTTGGTACATGTATACCATGGAATATTATGCAGCCTTAAAAAAAGATGGAGACTTTACTTCTTTCATGTTTACATGGATGGAGGTGGAACATATTCTTCTTAGCAAAGAATCTCAGGAATGGAAGAAAAATTATCCAATGTACTCAGCTCTAATATGAGGCTAAATTATAGCTTTCACAGGAAGGCTATAACCCAACTATAGCACAAGACTATGGGGGAAGGGCCAAGGAAGGGGAAGGGAGGGGGAAGGTTTTGGTGGAGGGAAGGTAATGGGTGGAGCCACATCTACGGTGCATCTTAGAATGGGTACAGGCGAAACTTACTAAATGCAGAATACAAATGCCTACATATAGTAACTAAGAAAATGCCATGAAGGCTACTTTGAACAGTTTGATGAGAATATTTCAGATTGTATACGGATCCTGCACATTGTACCCCTTGATTGCACTAATGTACACAGCTATGATTTAGCAATAAAAATAAATTTTAAAAAATGCATTCCTATTAACTAAACTCAAGACTTCATTTGGATTTCATTCTTTTTTTCTTCTAATGTTGGTTCTGTGGTTTTGTGGGATTTGTTTGTTTGGTTAGTTGGTTGTCTCCAGGATCCAACCAGCATACCATGTTTCATTTAGCCATCCTGCCTCCTTAGTTTCTTCTTTCAGTCTCTCCTCGTTTGCTGTGACCTTGAAGAATACTGGAGAGGTAAGTTGCAGAATGTTTCTCAGTTTGTCTGATGTTTTCTCATTATTGGAGTGGGGTTATGAATTTTTGGAATGAACACCACAAAAGGTGAAGGATTATTCTCATGTCATCATATCGGCAGGTAGAAGGGATCAGCGTGGTTTATTACTAGCGAAGTTTATCTCAAACACCTGGTTAAGGGAGTGACTTCCTGATTTCTACCCTGGATAGTTACTATTTTTCTCTTTCATACTTTCTTCTTTGGAAGCGAGTCATGTGCACAACTCCCACTTCAAAACAAGGGAGAGAATTAAGTTTGATCTCCTGGAGAGAGAATATCTAATTATATTTTTTCTATAAGAAATCCTTGCTCCTTCTCCCCCATTTATTTATGCCGTCAATCATTTCATTCACCTGTTTTTAATAAACACTTTCTCCTAGCTGCATGCTGTAGTGCAAAGACTCACCAGACTGCCTTGGAGGATACAGGTTTATCCTTCATAAAATCACCATGCACTTTGTTGAATTTGTAGTTTTACCTTTCACATTTTTTTCTTGATTTTTTTTAATGGAAAGCTTATTTTACTGTGATTGTTTGTGTAGATACTATGAATTTGCTTTCAGAATGTTAGGACTTTCTCTGATGCAGTTCTTTTTTTTTTTCCTACAGATTATGCAGTCTATGGAATCAATCTAAGACTGTGTAAACTTCAGCTGTGTCTCCACACGTTTCTATGAACTGGTTGAAAGTTAAAAATATAATATTTGTATCATTCAATCCAGCAGTTGTTTGGTTTCCATAACAGCAAACAAAGGGTTTGACTGACTTTCTCTAAACTGATCGTGTTTCTCTCTGTTTCTATTTGGACCTACAAATCCTTTTACTATGTGAAAGTCCTTGGAAAAAATGTAGAATTGACATCTTTTCCCCTATATAGCCTCTTCAGAACAAAACAAAATAAAGAAAAAGAGAGAGAGAGTTCTTTTAAACCTTTAAATTCGTACTGAGATGGATAACTTCAGAAGAGAATAAGGATTTGCATTTGATATTTGGTTTATCTGTGGCTCAATCAATTGGCTTCCTGAATGAGCCAGACCGAATTTCTCGTGTCCTGTGCCAGGCTTCCTGTGAGTCATAAGTCCAGCACTGGTTTCTCACCAGCTTTTCCAAGAGAGAGCAACATGAGACCCATGGGACCTCCTGCATTCCAGCTCTAAGAAAGTTCTGTCAACAAGGCATTGATTTCAAATATGGGTAAAGGCATCCCGCAGTATGTCACCCTGCACTAATATTGCCAATGCCAACATGTGCTGTGAGCCAGCCTTTCCCTGATTCTGCCAACAATAAGAAGTGCGGGAGCTCCAGGCGGAGCAGGGGAGGCTGGTACCCCTGTGGGCTACCCATCGAGTCCTTGGCACTGAACTAGACCTGCCGAGTATAAAGAAGACACAGACCCCTTCATCCCTATTCCTGCCCACTGTGGTTCCTCTTGTCAGTAACTCCTCACCTCTTTCCTTCCCAATGGCCTTCATCTTTCAAGGCCAAAACCACTCTATCTCCTTTCAAAGTTTTTTATAGCATGGGAATTTCCATTCTTTAGAAGTTCTGAGTGTATAAACACATACATTTTTTATTATAGACCATTTTGAATTTGCTGTTTCGAATGTGTTCCTTTTCATCCAGTCCAGCTTATAAGCAGTTTGAGGTTTAAATAAAAATGTTTTCCATATTTTATCAGTCCTTTCTGCTAGAATGTAAACATCATGAAGACACTTAAGACTTGTTTATTGCTATATTGGTTGTGCTTAACAGAGGACTACAAAGATGATAAGAGCCTGTAGATATTTGTTGCATAGAAAGGAAAAATGAAAGTCTCCTTCCAGTGCCTGGTACATTGCCTGGATTCAGTCATCATATTAACTGCCTGATGGACTCATGGCTATTCTCAAAGGGCTTAAGGTCTAGTTTAACTACAGGTAAACGTGTCTAGCAGACCTCTAGTAATAGTAACTGAAAGAGTTATATTTAATATTTACAGAGCCATTTAAAGCTCCCTTTCCCCCCCAAACTGCTTTCTTATCTCATTTTTAGAGAAATTCTACAATAGTAGTGTAGTGATGGATTTCTTAGCATTCTAATTTGGACAAAAATAATTGAACCTACTCTCAACAGTTCTGCTCCATTGGCACTGACAGTGCCAAGTATTAGTCATGAAAAACCTAGCTAAATAAGGAAAGTTAATTTCTGTCCCCTTTCATATTCATTCTAGAAATGTAAAATTAAAAACAAAAAATCAGAAGACTTTCTCGAGTGCATTTTTGGTTTTCTGGAATTAAAGCATCAGCATTTTCTTCATATAAATGTTGTGTCTCCTACTCCAAACCTTGACTTTTTATCTGTCAGTAAACAAGTCTGGGTGGGGCACACTTTCTCCCACGCTATTCATCTCCTATTAAAGCCTTCATCTCTCTGGGATCACTGTGTGAATATTCAAAACTCCTCCTACATTTAAATATATTTATATACTTATATTTCTAACCTGATAAAATAGCTTTAACGTGGAACAGAACTACGAAGATATGTGCTATGTATTGCCATAGACATGTATTTTGTTTCTTCTCAAAAATGTTTTTCTCTCAATTAAAAAAAATCATTGCTATGAGAAATTTAAAATTTTCTAGGTTTTTCATAATATCTCTTACCCTATCCTTCCATAAAGTTGCATTTTCTGTGCAAAAAGGAAACAAAAATTTAAAAAAAAATAGTTCATGTATTTGATCTGGTCAAATGGCTGCATTCAAGTCTCAAAGGCAAGTTGAAGATCATTCATCTGTCATGGTTTTGATCATGTATATTTGCATACATTTATTTATAATATATATATATTATATACACCCATAAATGTATCATTGGATTTCCTTATGGAAGATTATGGTTTATCAGTTGACTTTCCCATTTGTGCTTTCTCATTTCTCTTTAGATTTCCCACTTATCCCCTCCAGTATCTCCCTTGTTGTTTTATCCTCCAACTTTACCCCACTCCTAGATTTTATGAATCTAGAACTTATACCTTTATCTATTTGTCTAATTTCATGACAAATAAGTGAGCTATCAAGGCCTACCCAAATCTCCAATTTAAATACATGTATTATCATCTCAAAAGCTTTTTCAGAAAAGCTAAACCTGGGATTATCAGAGCCAGGGTAGGAATGTTTCAAAGAAAAATAGTGGTCATGTCATGGAGAACAGCCTCCTTTGATACCAGAGTCAAGAGAGGCAGCTAGGACACGTGGGAGGGTCAGAGGGACAGGTCCCTGAAAGGAAGACTACGGGCCTTCCAAGGGTCTCTGCTGTGCCCAGATAGTCCCTGACTCAAAATTCTTCCCTGTTCCCTTTTTCAAGATAAATAAACTCATATTTCAGGGTTAGATGTTTTTCACTTTCTAGAAAAAAAACAACCCTCTATCCTTACTCAGTGGGTGTAACACCTATTCACAAAAGCAAGTTGGGTGACGATCACTCTGTCTGGATTCCTCCCTGCTGCGGTGGGAAGTCTTTCTCATTAACCCTGACCCTCAGACTGAAGCTTGAGGTCAGATTTTCATGTTCTGAGTTTTTCACATGTAGTCCCCTACTCCCTGCCAGCCTGTTTGGTGACAAGGCACTCTGGGTAGAGGGAAAGTAAGAAAGGGGAGGGGGGCAAGTCAGAGCTTTTACTATCAAGGTGTAAAAGGCAAACTTTGGGCCACTGAATCCAAATCCACAACCAGATAGAGCCCCTGTACTGAGGTGAGCTATTGCTCAGTGCTCTAGCCTTTAATATTTTAAGAAAACTTTATTGTGACAAGTCAGTGACAGCACTTTTAGTAGGTCAATAAATCATGGATGTATTATATCACAGAGATGACAGCTATGTAAAGCATCACAGGAAACCTGATATTATTTCAACAAAATAGCAACTAGAACGTCTTGGCACTTACTGTAATTTTAAATCAAGGTTTAAAAATATATGTTTATTAATATTAACAAAAGACAAATTTTCTTGAGTGGGGTACTGAGAAGTGAAACAGTTCATTACAAAGTTTGGCATGACAGGGAATAAGGTCTTGCATGGGGGAAGGGCTCACAAATGTGGCTTCTTATAATGAAGTTCTGGCTCTGTTTTATAATTTGTTAATATCAGGTTAGGGCATGGGAAGAAACCCAAGACAGATGAAAAATAAGACAAAAAGATAGTTGAGAGCTTTCTTCCATGGCATTTTGCCAAACATATGGAAAGAGAAGAGATGTTAATTTTTTAATAAGGTTTGGGGGACAGTAGAGTCAGAAGCCAGGGCCAACCTGATCTTGTTTTGTTACTTTCATCGTGGAAACTTGGAACAGCTGTCAGAGCTTGGGGTGGCAGATGTTAGCAGTGAAGGGTGTGAAGGCAACAACTCACTCCTCCTTCCAAACTGTGAACATTATCCTGCGCCGGCATTTTTCTGGGAGAAAGCAGTGCGATGGCAGGATTAAGAAAGAAGCAGCTCTGATATTTGAATAGCACTTTCCAGTCTACAGAATGCTTTCACAGGTTTTATCTCAAATCAGCTTTCTACCATAAGCATTCTGGGCTCTGCTGTGATTCTTTTCACATGAGAATATGAACATTCAAGGAGGTTAAGTAACTTGCCCCCCTAACCTAGGTAAGTACTGCTGGTGAGACAGGATGGCAACCTGGTTTCCCCAAGGCTGGGCCAGAGCTTCCCACTATGTGTGTTGGTCTCTGTTTTCATCTGGTTTGGGTTTTTTTCCACTGTCCCACCCTGATATTAGCAAATTATAAAACATAACCAGAACATCAGTATGAGAAGCCACATTTGCAACCCTTCCCTATGGAATGCTCTATTCTTTCTGCCACTAAACGTTGCAGTGAGTTATTTTATATTTTAGTAGCTCATCAAAGACTATGTTAACCTCATGTCACTGTTTCTTACAACTTCTTTTAATCTCCTAACACTGGGATCTAATAGTTCAGTGGCCATGTGCCTTGGTGCCATGATCCCTGGTGGGAAAGGTGACCCCCTAACATTCTTCCTTCCTGTTCCTGGCCTCCAAGCTGGCTCCCTTCCTCTGGTTTTGGACAACAGAGAATGGTATTTCACACCAGGAAGGGCTTGGTATTCAGAATAACATCTCAGCAAAAGCAGAGCAAATTATGAGGGCAAAAGAATCTGTTTTCAGTTCTCTGGGCCCCCAAAGCTCCCATTTGTGGGTCTATCCATTGCCCTGTCTCTAGGTCTCTCTCGCATCTTCCAAGAAACTAAGGAGCTTCTCTATGACACAGCCATAATCAAAATCTGCCTAGGAAAGGAAGGATCGAGTAACAGTCACCTAAACCTTGGTCTATATTTAAATCTATATTACTCCTCCTAGGCATATTTTCATGCAAGTCTATACTTAATTTCAGAATAAAATTTGCAAAAATCATCATCGTCATCATCCTGTCGTAATCATCGGGAACCACAAGCATAGAAAAGTTGTTTAGTGATTTTCTTGGGGAAGGAAAGAGAAGTGTTCCCCAAATCCCTGGGAGTACACACATAGACACCTTTTAAAAGATGGCCCAACCATTGAGAGTAATGCAATAGGACTGTGACCATTCAAGGAATCCTTTAAAGAATAATAGCTGATTCAGCTATTGTTGTATTACACCGGTGATCATTCTAAAGGTTTGTAACTGAGACAGAAAAAAACCCAGAAGTGATGGCCATCAAAAAAAAATCAAAAGTTCTTGGATTCTAGAACACTCTCTAAGACATAAGGGCAGAGCTGTCATCTTAGAGATGATACGTTGCAAATCCCAGAAAATTTCAGGGTACAGGTTTCAAATGACTGGTGGTTGGAAATCTTTCAGGTAAGGTTTTTTAAATGTTCAGCATAAATGCAAATCTAGTTAATTGTTAGTATTAACACATTCTCTGCTCTTCTTTTTTATTGCTTTCCAAAGCCCTGTCATTTAGTGATACTATCAAGTGTCACTAAAACAGACACCAAGGGTTAAGACATTGACCTTACGGTGACCTAGGAGTGAAACAGCTAGCTTATGCCTGCTGACTCCCTTCCATAAGCAATGATGCTTCACCTACTACACAGGAAATCACAATTCAGGAAATCTCTTAAAAAGTCAGCCAGTAAACAAGTCAAGACTTAATAAATGGGTGTGGACCATGTCCTTGGAAGAATTAGTTCTACAAAACTATGTCTCTATCCTCAGAAAGGCTTTGGAATGATGAATGAATGAATCACAGGGGTTATCTGGATAACCCATACCCCGCCAAAGTATAGTTAGGGCCTATTCCTTATTCCAAAGCAGTTCTATAACATCTCTGGAAGAAGATCGGGTTATCTATATAACCCCAGTTGGCACCCATGACTGCTTACAGCCTGGCTTTGCACATGAATGTCTGCATTTGGGGCAATGCCAAACTTTGCCTTTGTAAAAGTGCAGAAAGTAGCCCCACACACTCACACAGAGCCCCAGACACAGAATCAGCTTAAATAAAACAGGCCTTTTAATCCTAATGTGTGCTTTTTTATATAAGCTAAAGTGAGAAAGAGATTAAAGCTTGTATTTATGTAGGAAAATTCCTGTATCCTTTGAACTGATGAGAATGATTTAAGAACTCAAAATTGTTTTCCTTGAAAAAAGGACAAGAGAGGGGGCATAGATGGAAGAGAAAACTTGTGCTGCTCTATGTTACCAAAAAGTTAAGTTTCTGTGAATAGAAGAAACATCCTGGAAGGAGAAAGTGGATTTTCATGAAAATATATACTCCCTAGGGATTTGAACATCTTGGGGAAGTGAAATCTTGTGAGGAACCAGACACTGGGAAAGTTTTATTTGCAGCCATAAGTTATCCCATATGGTTGCAGAGTGATTTCTTGCACAATGGATAGGAAGCTGAATTAACTGGGCTGTTTTCTACAAGGAGGAAGGAGGAAAAGATGGGTGGGCCTGATTTCTGTGTCATAGCTGGGCCTGGGGTAGTGGCAGCAGCAAATCCTCTCAAGTCAGAATAGTCTTAGGTAGCTAAAAAATTATGGCGGGAGTGACAGTGGAATAAAGCAATAGAATGGCAGGAGAAGAAAAAATGGAAAAGTAAGATAAGTGATTACCAGCAAATAGGAAATGTATGGTAATAAATACCAAAGACAGGGGTGAGGGAGGAGATGAGGGGAGAGGCAGTCGGTGGCAGAAAGATCAGTCAGAGAGGCGGGGGGGGGCATAGAGACCAGGAATATCAGGCAGAGGAGGGCCTCCACTATTACAGAGAAAAATCAAGATATTGCAAAAAAAAAAAAAAAAAAAAAAAAACCACAGTAAGACAAGCAAAGGTGGAGAAGGAACACAAGATAAATTACATAAGAGGTTATAATAAATAAGACTTTTTAAGTAGATAAGGAACAAGAGGTCAGAGAAATGGCAAGGGAAATTTATTGCCAGAAGAGGCAGAAAAAAAATTAAATGAATTCTCTGCCTGAGTGTTCACAGAGGACAAGGTTGGGGGGGAGGTGTGGATGCCAGAAACGGGCATAAATTTTCAGAAGAAAGAAGGAGAAATGTTTAAAGAAATCAAGATCAATAGTAGAACCAGCCATCAAGAAGCTGCAATATTCCAAGCCTCAGAAAACTCCAGGGATAGAAATGGCATCTGGACTAGAGCCTGAAGGGAGAGGGTGATGGGATTGCAGGAATCTTTTCACAGAACATTGCACCACTGGAAACAGTGAGGCCGGCGCAGTCCTGCAGGAGTGACTTGATAGGGATTGGGGGTGATACATAATCCTCTCTTGGGTCACCATGTGAGACAGCCTAAACACAGATGAGAGGTGACACTCAGCTCCTCCTTCATGACTGGCATTGCCCTTTGACAAGCAGTTGTCAGTAAGAGCTGTGTGTCAGTAATAAAACTGGCTGGCATTTGTGCACTCTCAAGACCAGTTGTTCTCATGCTGGCCTTTAGCTATGACACCAACAAATGGGCAGCTAGGTGATCACAGTGCCTTTTGACCCTGAAGCTCTAGAAGCCTTCTCTTACGTGCTTCCAGGGAACAAAAATCAGCAACACCAATAGCAGGAAAAAAAAGGGAATGGAGCTGGTGGTGTGGGTTGGTAGTCTCCTTGTATCTCACTTTTACATTTATTTCTTTAATTTCACTCTATTGTGAACACCTTTGCAAAATGCCTTTGGTGCCTTTTGAGAACAACTGAGAAAGGCAGAAGGCTAGACTAAAGAAGAGAAAAGAGAGAAGAAAAGAGCAGGAGGAAAGGGAAGAGGGAGAAATCTTAGTCAATTTCTCCAAAGAGATCATGGGGTCCAGAAAAGAGCAAGAATATTGGCCTGAACAGGGGAGAAGAATGCATTGGAAACAAGGGGAAAAAATAGAAAAAGGAGAGAAATCATCTAATAAGATGAGGTGTGGAGAAAGAAGAGTGAACTTAATTATAATACATGAAGAAAGGATTTGAGGTATCAAACTAAGACGGAAGCAGGCAGGTGGAGGAAAGCAGATTAAGTCTGGGGGATAGAAGGGCTACCATGGTTTAGAGTGGAAGGAAAAAACTGGATAGAAAGAAGCAAATCATTAGCAGATTTACACTTGGCTGTGAAGAAAGTCCCAGGAAACAAGAAACCCAGCTCATGAGACAGAGGAGGAAAGATGGCTTGAAACCAAAACAGCAAGCGAGAAGGAAGAGACAATTAGAGATAGTCTAACAAATTTAGCATCCCTGAAGTCGCGTCTTTTAGTGAACTTTAGCTCTAGCATTGAGCCCATAAGCATTAAAAGTGACTCTTTCCAAGAGATGCACATACACACACCACATTTCTATCAAAACTATCAAAATAAACCAACTTAGCTTCCCTTTTCAGAATAAAGAAGGGTCATCTATGAAATTTACAAGCAAAAGACACATGCTTCTTTAATATTCTAGTTATTTAACACCATAAAATTTAATAGCTCCAACTATAAATTTTATACAGAATGATCATAATTCCATACACAGATAAGTGAGACTGGCTTTAAATGATGTTTTAGATACTGACCTGTTCAAAAATTCTCAGCTTAATCTAATCAGCTCACCCACAAGAAAAATAATACATAAATCCTAAAAGCGTCAATCATTGGGCGGCTCCTGTGGCCCAAAGGAGTAGGGCGCTGGCCCCATATGCCAGAGGTGGTAGGTTCAAACCCAGCCCCAGCCAAAAACTGCAAAAATAAATAAATAAATAATAAATATATAAAAGCATCAATCTTTTGACTTCACAAAATTTCGAGGTTGGACGTGTGAAATAGTATGGTCACATAGGTCGTTTTCTCACTGGGATATGCCCATTCCATGAAATATGTCAGAATGATATGCATATTTTTCATGTCAATTATGTCAATTAATAGCTAAAAAGGTATGTTTTTCTCCCTTCGCTAGAGGAGACTGCTCGGCCAGAAAGATATGCACCTGCTACTACACTTTCTAGTGTTCAATCTGAAGTACGCGGTTTGTACTTCTGTTTTGTAGTCAGGGAAATGGAGTCCATGAGGAAACAACCAGATGAGATTAGCATTAACTGGATTGGAACAAGAAAAAGGGCCCCTGTAGTCAGATATAAAAGGAATTGGTTTACTCTAGTTTATGAAAATAATTTGAGTCCTGAAAATGCCTCATGTTTCTTGTCTCCCCTCAACCCTTATCCACGCCCTGCCCACAGAAATGCAGGTAAGCAGAGTTTGGGCAGGTCAGGGTGACTTCCAGTCACTGGCATTTGCTTGCTTTGGGGGCAGCTGAGTTATTAAATCTCCATCCCCTAGACAATCTTTCGCATCTCCTGGTGAAGGTGACCTACTCCTTCTAAAAAATCAGCATTTCTGATGACAGTATTTTCTCTAGTCAACTGGTGTCAGTTGCTGGGCATGCGGGCCACTTGAGACTGGACACAGCTTTCCACTTCCACCCCGGCCCCACCCAGGGACCCCACCCATTTTGGTAGCCTACTTGTCTCCTGTAAACACCTGAGTTTTTGATGTCTGCACTGAAGAATTCACAGGACCCCTAAACACAGCGCACAGTCTCTCAAAATGAGGGTCAGTATTCTGATTGTCTCTAAGAAGGCTAAGAGGGTACATGACAGCTCAGAGTGACTCCACTGTGCACAGGGCTTGGTACACATCTACAAACAACAATAGCTACAGGACCAGTTGACAGGGCCTAACTGGCCTCTACTTCACTTTAAATTTTAGAACAAAGTTCTGATGTTTGGCATTCCTTGACAAATCATATTAGGAATTACATTATCCTTTTTTTAAAAAAAAACTTAACAACTTAATGTTTTCCTCTTATTTTATTATTTTTCTTCATTATTCTCTCTTAAATCTGATGTTGATAATCTTGCTAATAATTACATTATGGGACATTTGCTTTCTACTATCTTCTTTCCCAAACTCAATATATATTTTATTATGAGTTCACTAAAGATTATACAAATAAACTAAGTTTGTGTGATGTTAGTATTTTTCAACATTCACCTTGAAAAATAACACTGGGCCTTTTGAATGTAATGTCCTGAAATTTCTTGGAATAATTTGGTAACTTATTTCAATTATCAACTAGAAGGATGATAAACAATACTGAAACTCCTGACTCACCTCATTATAAAGTCTCCTTCTGGACCCAAGGGGAAAATGACAGATGAAGCAGCTAGGCTCTGACCCGTGGTAACCCTCTGCCAGCAAGACAAGCGCCGGTTAGAAAAGGTCAAACACTGGAGTCTCAGGATCTACAACCCAAAAATAGTACGAGGCTCTGAGAAATGATTAGTCTTTTAACTCATAGAGGGAAGATACCAAATGCAGTATAACCATGTATTTCTCATCTAGTACAGATTTTTTAAAACTCTGAATTAAACATATATAATAGAACCTTTATAAGTCAGTAGAACCTCTATAAGTTGACCCCCCAAGAGACTGTGACAAACTGGTCAACAAATGGAGGTGGTCAACATAAGGAGCTATAATTAAGTATCTGTGGCGCAAGTCCGGTCTATGAAAATTTGGTCAGCTTAAGGATGTGGTCAATGTAGGGATGTGGTCAATTTCAGAGGGTCTATTGTATTTTTATGCCAGAACAGTTTTTTATGACAAAGTTGGCAATCAGAGTGGGCCGTAACTCCCAGAGAAGCCTAACTTTCCCAACCCACTCTCACCATAAGCACACATATCCCAAACTGGGCTGTAGGCTGCATGAACTATATTATTTGTAGAACCCAGTGCAAAATGAAAATACAGGACCCATGCATTTCAGTTGGGAATGTCAAGGTGGCAACAGCAGAGCGTTAAAACAAGTGAGGAGTACTCCTGAGCTTAGTGCCCTGGACAACTGCAGAGGCAAAACGCCCATGAAGCCTACCCTGGTTATAAGAAAAAACTGCTGAAAGTTCAAAAAAAAATTTTTTTCCAAGGGCAGCACCTGTGGCTCAGTGAGTAGGGTGCTGGCCCCATATACCAAGGGTGGTGGGTTTGAACCCAGCCCCAGCCAAACTGCAACAAAAAATAGCCGGGTGTTGTGGTGGGCACCTGTAGTCTCAGCTACTCATGAGGCCGAGTCAAGAATCACCTAAGCTCAGGAGTCAGAGGTTGCTGTGAGCTGTGACCCACGGCACTCTACCAAGGGCAATAAAGTGAGACTGTGTATAAAAAAAAAAAAAAAAAAAAAAAAAATTCATTCAAAGATATACAACTATTTAGACTTTATTCCTGTATTCTCAAATCTGGCCTTAGTAAGATAGCATCTGCATTCAGGAACACAGCACAAAGATAAAAAAAGACAATCAACCCTCTAACCCAGTACCTTTCCATGCTCGCCTCCACTGGCAGCCGGTATTCTAATGAGCATTTTCACCACCCTTCCCAGACCATGGAAAATTTGGTTGCTCAGGAATTAACTCTTTCGACATGCATAGTGGGCTGGGGATTAAGTCAATACTTTTAGGACTTCAGGGCAGATTGTTTGAATAAAAAACCAAGCCAGTCCTTTGCTTGGAGAAGGAGAAAGTGGAATAAGAAGAGAAGGAAATATTAAAGTGAATGCCCTAAAAAGTAAGAAGTAGCTCTTCAATAAGGCCCTTTACATCCCAACGCAAGAGAACCAGACATTAAAGTGTTAGCAGGGTGAAGGGAACACTGTAGACCAGATCCTGAAGGGCAGGGCCCTGATAACAATTGGGACTGTATGAGAAATTATTTGAATAGAGCCTCAAGCATTTAGTGGGCATCATTTTGGGAGATGCAGGCAGGGTCTGGATAGGGTTGGTGTCATTTCCTGGTTCTACCATAATTTTCTGTGTCTATACAACATTCTAGGTATTCTTTGAGCTTGGCTTACTTGATCACTTAATTGGCTCTAAGAAATTGGTCCAACAGGATTTCAGGTGCAGTCAGGTTTCTTAGTGTTGCTCTTTGGGGCTGAGTTTGTCAGCAGTGAATGGGTGGGCTCTGCTACTAATAGTCTAAGTTACCCCAAGCAAGGCTCAGCACCCTCCACCACAACTCTGAGCTTTGCCAACCAATAATGTGAAGGGACACTTCTAGCTCAGAAGTCGTTTGGCCCCCTTTGACAAGGGTTCTGGGGTTAGGGGATGCCTGGATCAGGCCTGGCCACACCCCACTCCAGCTTCAACCAGAGAAGCTTCCTCATTTTCTACGCATTCATTGATCTCCCCCCACACTGTCCGGAGAGCACAGAAGTGACAATCTGTCCCTGGAGGACCTCTTCATCACATCTGGTTTGGATAGTGCCAGCTTGGACACAAGCTGCTTGTGGCTCCAATTCCAGCTCTACCTTTTCTTAGGGTGAGATCTTTGGAAAGCGTTTAACCTCTCTGCCTTGATTCTCTTGTCTGGAAAACGAAAGCAATAACTCAACCTATATCCTAGGGATTTGGGGAAAACTCATGATGTAACGTGTGCATAGAAAACACTTAGCTCTGTGCCTGATTTACAAATTTTCTCACTAGCAATTTTGGGGTAACAAAGGATTCCATGGCAAAAGAAAGACTGGAAAACACTGACTCTAAAGCTTAAAGATCTCTCTAGAGCTAAAATTCTTTGTTTTTCCCACCATTTCTTCCCTTATTTTATTTATCCTTCACTCTGTTACCACAAAACCTCTGCCACCAAGGTCAAATGAAGATCAAACAGGAAGCTTTCCCTTGACCATGGTGGTAGTGATGGTACGTCCCTCAATTAAAAAGTGTGCCCAGAGGCTGGTTGCAGTGGCCCATGCCTATAATCCCAGCCCTTTGGGAAGCAAAGGCTGAGAATCACTTGAGCCCAGAAGTTCAAGACCAGCCTGGGCAACACAGCAAGACCCCATTTCCAGAAAAAAAAAAAAAATAGAAAAATTACCCTAGAGTGGTGACATGCCTGCAATCCTAGCTGCTCAGGATGCTGAGGCAACAGGATTGCTTGAGCCCCAGAATTTGAGGCTGCAGTGAGCTATGATGATGCCACTCTACTCTTGCCTGGAGTAGGTGACAGAGTGGGACCCTGTCTCAAAAAAATGAAATTGTGGCTTAGCGCCTGTGGCTCAAGCAGCTAAGGCACCGGCCACATACACCTGAGCTCGTGGGTTCAAATCCAGCCCAGGCCCTCCAAACAACAATGACGGTTGCAACCAAAAAATAGCTGGGCATTGTGGCGGGTGCCGCCTGTGGTCCCAGCTACTTGGGAGGCAGAGGCAAGAGAATCACTTGAGCCCAGAAGTTAGAGGTTGCTGTGAGCTGTGATGCCAGGCTACTCACCACAGAGTGACAGCTTGAAGCTCTGTCTCAAAAAAAAAAATGAAATTGTTCTTGGAAATGTTGTTTGGTAACTTAGTGTCATAGGATCATGTCTGGCTGTTTTCAGTAGGTGTAACCACACCTCCCTTCCCTGACACCCCGTTTGTGAGTGGAATCTTGACAGTCTATGTGTGTGCTGTATGGGCAAGGGCTACATCTCCGATCACAGCTGCAGACAATAATGCTAATGCCACCAGCAAATACTGTCACAAAGAAAAAATCTAGGACAGGCAGAAGCAGCGGCTAAGCCTTGTAGAATACATATAATTTATGTCCACTTCATGGCACTGATGCACAAATGACCTCCCAGCTGGCAGTTACCTTCCTCAGCTTTTTCCTTCCACCTGCTTAGTGAAAAAACAGCCATCGATGACAGGAGCCCAGGATAAATCTGTCAGCATGACTTACAGGACAAAATCTCCTGAGAAAGGCTTCAGGAATCTAATAAATAAAAATCTCTATGTCCCAAGCAGTAGCAAGGTTACTCAAGTTTATAACATCTCCTTTTAAGCCCTCTGGTTTAAGGGCCTTATTGACTGTAATTATCACCAACCTCTGATGATACCCTGAAGTGGCTCTACCTGAACACTGCCCCCCTGCAGAACAGCCCCAAGAGCAGCAGGTTTTGGCAACAGGTCATGGTTATTTTTTATCTGACAGATAAATTGGATACTTTGATTCTTCCATGAAGTTGCTGGGCATTGAAACAGATTTTAGGCATTTAACAGAAGCTGGGAATGGGATTTTGAGATAGAGACGTAGAAGAGAAGAGGCCAGTAGGGTCTCTGGCTACAAGATAATAGTTCTATGGCTGTCACCCAAGACTGCAAAAGGGTCTCAATTTCCAGACTTGACCAGATATTACTAGACAGTGATTCTAAAAGAGCTTTGAGGATATGCAGAAAGTTCAAATCTGTCTCATAGAATTTCATCAATTTCTTCCTTCACAGGTCAAGGGCACCTACAGTGATATCCAAGAATGAAGTTCAGCACCAAGACAAGAGCACCTCAAAAAGCTACACTGGGTAGATAAGCAAAGGAAAGGGTGGGACAATGTGGGGTATTTATTAATAGAATCCCTCACTACCTAGGAAATAAATCCCAACTCCCATGCCTAATAGCCAAGGCTCTACCCAATACAGCCAGCTTTCTCTTTCTGACT
The DNA here is from genome assembly GCA_963574355.1 of Loris lydekkerianus. NCBI lineage: Eukaryota > Metazoa > Chordata > Mammalia > Primates > Lorisidae > Loris > Loris lydekkerianus. Next base: position 7,120 of record CAUYPK010039655.1, on the reverse strand, counting down.
ACTCCCCCAATTCCCACTCAGAGACAGCTCCAGAGTGACAGCTCCAGGCAAGGGGCCGTGGATTCTCCTGCACCCAGGTTGTCGTCCCCCTATCTGTCATATTTTATATATATGAAACTGTTAGACAGTTAATACAAAATAGTTTCATTGAAAAATATTACTGAATCTTTGGTTGCTTTGGTACTGAATGAACAATTTTCTGTAGAGTTTTAGGTTTGTTGTTGTTTGGGGATTTTGTTTAAATAAAAAAGAATTGTTCCTACTGAGAAGCAGAGACCTCTTAGATGACCCAGACCACATCTTCTGCTAGGCAATCTCCTCCCTGACATCTTTCTTTCTCCCAGTGCTGTCCAATATAAGTTTATTCAAGCCACAAATGTAATTTTTAATTTTCTAGTAGACACATTTTTTTAAATGCTAAAAATAAATGGGAAAATTTAGTTTTAATAATAGACTTCAATCCAGTGTATCCGAATATTGTCATTTCAACATACAACCAATATTTAAAAGACTTTGATGAGATATGTTAAGTTCTCTCTTTTTTTTCACACTAAGACTTCAACATGCAGTGTGTATTTCATGCTCATAGCACAACTCAGTGTGGACTGGCTCCATTTAATGTACTCAGTAACCACAGATGACCAGTGGCTACCACATTGGACAGTGAAGTTCTACACAGTCAGACTTCAAGGCCTTGGTCCTTGTTTCTCCCCTATCACGCCCCACCTTCTATACTTCTGTGCTTGTCTTCAATACAGCCAAGAGGTATAGATGCCTCTTACACAGACTATCATTTCTATAGACCTCCATGCTTGATGTGGTCTCCCTCTCCTCATTTCTTCTAGTATTTACCAACTATGCCACTGTTTCTCAACCTGTGAGTCATGACCCACAGGAATTGTATTAAAGGGCCACAGCATTAAGAAGGTTGAGAACCCCTGGACTATGCCCCAGTAATCCTACTACATCTGGCCTTATTAGGCCACTGCTTCACAGATGCATGCTGTGTCTCCCCAACAAGTTCATGACCTATCTGTGGGTGTCTTTTTTCTTTTTCCCTCCATAGCACTGAGCAGAGAGAAGAACACACAGTGGGCTCCATAAGTACTTGCCCAATCAAATCAATTTTATTTTCTTAGACACTCTGCCCTATGATGAGGAGTGAGCTTTTTATTTGTTAATGAAAACTTAATGTGACAACAAAAGAACAAAGAGATGTGATGCTCAATTTTCTTACTTCTAGAGGAAAATACTTTGTCATCAAGTGTATCTTAAGATTCTCCATGACCTTATCTTACACCACCTTGGGCCTCCCACCTGTGCTTACAAATTCCAAAATACGTGTATAACCAGTATAGTATTTTTCAAATGAGTTCCAAATGTATGTCTCCTTGTGCCTCATACCCCTTTTCCATTTTAGCTTCATTAAAGAAGAGAAAATAAGTGCCACTTTGAGATAAAGGAAAAGAGAACAAGAACAACTCTTTTCTTCCCCTTGGAGGTCTGGAGAGGAAAAGACACAGAAATAGGAAAGCAGGTAGTCCCATGTGTGCTCAGAACTCCCCTCTCCAGGGTAGGACGGTAGGTCTTGGGAAAGGGGGTGACCAGACGAGTTAAGTATGCAGACTGTCACATTCAGGTTGAGGGAAGGACTTTTCAGTAACCTTCAGTTCTTATGTGCCTTTAACCCTGAGTAGAGAGCCATAGGCCCTTCCTGGAGACAGGCAACCCCACAGGCTATGGAGTAGATGGCCTCGTTCAGGAACCCTTTGGAGGTCTTCCGGAAACTCAGAAAGATCTACAGAGACAGTAAGAACCAAGAGGAAGCCGGTCAACAGAGGGAAGCCTCTGGGCCATGATTCAGTTCTGAAACATACCACAAATTCATCAGCTGTAAAATCTCAGAGAAGCCAGCCAACTTTTCCACCTGATCTCAGTGGATACCAGTCAGCACTGAGGAGAATCACAGGGAGACCCCTTCTTCCCAAAGCTCTGAAGATCTTGTTTCCTATCTCAGATACCATCTCAAGGAAGAACAGGAGTGTAGGAAGAAGTTGCAATATTTGTAAGAGAAAAGTTACCAACCTGGACTTTACTGAACCAGACTGCATCAAGACCAGGATGGTGGTGGTTTTCATTCCACCAGTCAGGTAAAACTCATAAGGAATATCAGAACAAATTCAGGCAACATGGAAAATTTTCTGCACATCTCAGTAAGAGTAATTCTGTGACCCTAAGGTGTATGAAATCATTGAGTAGATAAAGCTACTCAATAAATAAAGAGGATAACAAAGTATGGAGTGTGTCTGATGGATCTGTGAGAAGGTGAATGAATAACTTTTGGACAATGCTCGAATTCTATAAATAATTGGTCAAAAAATGTACTTTAATAAAACAGCCTTAGCCTTGGTCAAAATTCACCTTGGACCTCTGTTCTAAGCAGCGTTCATCAAGCACTTGTGCTACACACTGCAGACACTTTAATAGAGTATTGATTGTTTCCAGGGAAGGGATGTACACCTTGGTATCATTTTCTCCTTCAATGCCAGAAATTTACCTGCTGAAATCTACTTTCATCAGCCCTAGAGTCTGTCATATACACCTTAGTATAAATTAAATTAGTGTGATAATGCTTCATAATTTGTGGTTTGTTTGTTGTGGCAATTGTTGTTTACAGTTTTATGTCATCTCTCAACTATATAAAACAAAGCTTTAATCTCTGCTAGAGCAACTCTTAGGCAAAAGTTGACTTCTAGGAAGTGATATATCTTTCCATATCAGCATGTCTCCTTCCCCAAGATTCACTCAACAAATACCAAATGCTGGGAAGACACAGATGCTTCTCTGACATGAGGAACACCTGATCCCGCCCACCCCAACATGCTCATCTCCAACAGGCTCGTTCCACTGAATGCCTCATGTGCTCCAACTGGAAGCCCTGGTGTAACCCAGTTCCTTTCTTTGGCCAACACTGTCCCTTAGAAACACACACACTTTGCTTGATACACAGACCCACAAGTATACATTGGTCCAAATCAGGTCTTGAATCTGTGCTTCCCTCTCCATCCCCACTGCCACTGGGCAAATCTCTCTGGGCTGCTCAGCTAGACTCAGGCGGGTTCTGTGGCTTCTACCTTGCTCCCCACCACCCATGCTCCTCTCAGCACCTCAGATCAGCATGCAGATTGCCTCACTCCCTTGCCTGAACACTCCCCAGGACACCTGGAACAAAGTCTGAGATACTTCCCTGTCCTCTAAAGCTGTGATCCCCAACTCCCAGACCATGAACCAATACTGGTCTATACCGTTAGGAACAGAGCCCACAGCAGGAGGTGAGCGGGAGTGCAGCTTCATCTGCATTGACAGCTGCTCCCCATCATGCATCACCTCCTGAGCTCCACCTCCTGTGAGATCAGCAGCAGCGGTGGATCCTCATAGGAGCACAAACCCTGCTGTAAACTGCATGTCAGGGATGGAGGTTGCGGCTCCTTATTAGAAACCAATGCCTGATGATCTGTGGTGGAGCTGAGGACATAAGGAACACACTTCGGGTGCCACTATCTCCCATCACCCCCAGATGAGACCATCTAGTTGCAGGAAAACAAGCTCTGCATTATGGTAAGTATGAAGTTATTTCACTGTATATTATAATGTAATAATGATAAAAATACACAATAAATGTAATGTGTGGGGGGGAATGGTTTGAATCATCCCAAACCATTCCCCCCCACTCCTGTCCATGGAATGATTGTTTTCCATGAAACTAGTCCCTGGTGCCAAAAACGTTGGGGATAGCTGTTCTAAACTACTGCGTTATCATGCCGCTTACCTCCCATGTGATCTACCCTCTAACCTCCCCAGCCTCACCTGCCTTCTCTTCCCCCACCACCTACATGCTCTTGGCTGGGGTGGTTCTCAGAGAGTCCCGCTTTCCTTCTGTTTCGGACAGAGATACTTGCTACTCCTTCTGCCTAGAATTTGCTCTTCATGCCCTGTCACAGGTCTGGGACCTTTTCCTCCTACAAGTCTCCTTTTAAATGTCATCTTCTCACAAACATTTTCCCTGATCAGCCTAGCTCCCTATTTTTTTCTATTACACTTGTTTTGTTTATTTTCTTAAAAGCAAAACCATACATTGTAAATAGTTGGTTGATTTATTAGTAGCATAGCATAGTGGTTAAGCACCTCTGCTCTGAAGCCAGACTCTTTGGATTCAAATACTGACTCTGCAACTTCCAATCTATGTGGTCTAAGAAAAGTTACTTAACTTCTCTGTGCCTTCTTCTTATCTATAAAAAGTAAAAAAGAATAGTACCTGCTCCCCCAGAGTTGTTAGAGGATTAAAGGAGTTAAGAGAAGTGAATCTCTTCAAATAGTGATGGTTCGTAAAAAGCATAATACGACTATTTGTTAAAGAAATATAAAAATAAAATAAGATGATAGCAGGAATTCTGTCTGTCTTATTCAGCACTCTCTCTCCAGGCTTATTCCTATGCCTAGCCCAAAGTAGACACTCAATAAATACTAACTCAATAGATAAGTTCATAAAAGAACGACCAAATAACATGGCTTCTGCCCTTGGTGTTTTTGTGGTCCAACAGGTCAAAAACTTTAATGTGCAAATGAACCACCTGGGGATTTGGTTAAACCTGGAATCTGATTCTGCAGGTCTGGGGTTAAACCTGAAATTCTGCATTTCTAACAAGCTTTGGGTGTTGACAATGCTTCTGGTCCACAGTCTCCACTTTGCATAGAGCAGCTGATTGTTGGCCAATCTAGATCTAGAAATTTACTCCTGAAACCCTTCTGTCAGAAACAGCCTTCCTGTTGCAATTCATTTGTACCTTATAGACAGCCACTTCCCAATCAGTCTAGACTGGGAATCTTCTGGAAGTGTTGATGAGGTCTTCAGGGACAAGGCCCATGATCTGACTCAGGTGTGGTGTCACGTGAGTCAGTAACCATCCTACCTTTACTCTCAACCACCTGGGAAGGTCTGGAAAAGGTCTCCTAATATACTTCCTCTTTATCATCACCAGGGCCATCTATAAATTTCATCTGAAAAGAATCTTTTCTCTTTAGGGCTCTCCTTAGGGCCTTAAACGGTGTAGTAAATGTGTTCCCTTTACACCAGCACTTTCAGTAATTTATTCCAGATACTGGATCTTGTATTATTTAACTCTTAAATGCTTTCAGATTTCAAATATGCTTTGCATCAGCACATGCATTGGCATTTTAAGGATAAGAAAATTAAAGTTTCAAAAGCAACACCCTGATTTTCTGGACACAACTAGGGTATGATCATCTTTTCCAGGGCAGGTGGTGGTGTGTGGCTGGAAGTACTCAGACCTGCTCACCAGTAGCCTCTCAAGAGTGTTTGAATGTAAAATATTGCCATTGCCTACTACACTATAGTGTGTGCTCCAGAGGGAGGAACTCCTTCCCCTTTCCAAACTCACAACCAGAATAACGCTGGCTACTCTCTAAAGTAAGCACAATCTTCCTGCAATAAGACATTTCACAGCCATGTCTGAAACCTGAATGTTTATCTTCTTTAAATAATCATAGCCTGTAATGCCTAATTATCTGCTTCCAAAAGCATTTGGTTAGGCACACAACACATCTCAGTAATGGACATGGACTCAAGTCTCCTAGAGCCAGTTCATAAAAAGCAATGGAGTTGAGTTAATATTGTCAATTCTCTCTCTCAGCAGTACAGTCGAGTAATGTAGCAGAACTGTCTGATGGCCAAGGTAATGATCAGAAGGGATATAACAGAGGGAGACATCTACTAGCTGAGATGGTAGAATTAGCTCATTTATTCAGTTGGAAGAGTTTGGCTTGAGGGCCTGTGGTGCTTGTTTCACACACCAGTGTCCCCTCCCCAGTAATATTACAGTCCAGGCTGCATAAATCTGGAGAGAAGTGTCCAAATCATCTTTACCTGCTCCTTCCTGGAACCATGACTCTACCTGTCATTCTGGTTAAAGCTTGTTCGCTCTCCCACCTGCACATGTGAACTTCATTACTGGGTTTGGATTATTTCTGTCTTTGAGGATGCTAACTGAAGTTTACAAACACAAAGCTGTTAGAATTTCCTACCTTACAGATTCTTGAGTGTCTAGCTCAGCTAGAGTGTCTATTCTCAAGTTCATTAATGTCACAGAATACATCTTAAAGTTTGAAAATTCCCTGAAGTGCTGGAGTACCTACCATGAACTGATTCCCTTGGTCCTTGCTTTATCTCAAACAAATCCTCTCAAAACACTAGAATTTATTATTGTTCTTATCGTTATGAGCCAATACTCATGTTAATTATTTAAAGTTCCCCATCAATAATAATGGCCCCCTGAGAACTTCCTTCTCTTTTCTTCTATTCTTCACCTTTGTCAAGAATCAAAGGGGACCATCCAGAACAGAAGGCCTACCCTGAAGCTCTATGTATATCCTGCTCCATGCTATTAGGCATAAGGAGATGAAGAGTGGTGCCTACCCGATTCCTGAGTCTCAGGGGCACACATTAATAACATCACACAGCAGAGATGTAACATCCATGTTGGTCTACAGCAGGCAACCAGAGCACAGTCCAAGAGGGAAGCAGGTTATTTGCTTTCCTCGATGACTAGATTTTATTTTATTTTTTTATTTTTTTATTTTTTTTTAGTTTAAAAAAACAAACATAGTTATTCCAGCAATTAAGTAACAGAAAAATCACACTCATTGTGTGCCAGGCCCTCAGCTAGGTGAATTACATTTATTTTTGAAATTGCTTTTCAATTAATCTCATTACCTATCCGTCATCAAATTCTTTTTTTCTTTTTTTAAAGAAATTTGAGAAGTTTTTTTTGTTTGTTTGTTTGTTTGTTTGTTTTTTATTTTATTTTTTTTTTATTTGTTTGTTTGTTTTATTATAGATAAAAATATGCACCATAGATGTGGCCCAACCCATCACCCTCCCTCCACCCAAACCTCCCCCCGCCCGTCCCCTTCCTTGGTCCTTTCCTCATAGTCTTGTGGTATAGTTGGGTTATAGCCTTCATGTGAAAGCTATAGTTTAGCTTCATAGTAGGGCTGAGTACATTGGATACTTTTTCTTCCATTCCTGGGATACTTTGCTAAG
>CAUYPK010039654.1:0-35827 GCA_963574355.1 Loris lydekkerianus | reverse complement strand
GACCTCTGGGCCTCCAGGAGTGTAAGATGAAAACTTTCTGCAGTGATTTTGTCCCAGCAGGAGGTGAATACGCCTGCTTTGAAGTCTCACTCCCTCCTACAATACCATCCCGACACCCCCTTTCCTCCTTCCTGTCTCTTTCTGCCTTGCATAACCCTCTGTGGTTCTGGGCCACCAAGCACAGCATTGGAAAGCCTCCACGGGCAAAAAGGGAACTTAGACATTCTTGCCCAGGACCACCGGCTGGGCACAAGGCTACTTTCTAGTTGTAAAATGAATGAGAGTTGGAGTCTAGTTGTGAAAAAGAGGACTCAGAAACCAAAGATGACCCTGATACACCCCTTTTCATATCTTCTACCCCAGAGTGAACCTTCCCCCTAGCCTCATCCTGGCAGGCAGAGGAGCTCCCAGGAGAGCTGCAGGAGCAGAAGAAGAGACGCAAAGGGATAAAAAGAACATGGCATTTTCATAACATCGCTTCTGTTACAAAACTACCAGCTGCAGCACGTTACTGCACGCCGGGGGACAGGGGAGTCTTTGTCCTGCGAGAGTGTCAGCCACGGTTGGTGCTCTGAAAACATGGGCACTGCCGCCCAGTGCCACCCACAGAGTTTACCTTCACTAGGTCTGAGTGGGGCTAAGAATTTGCCTTGCCCAGCAGCTCCCGGGAGATGTCTGCGCTGCTTGTCAGGACAGGGACACAAAGTTTGATCCCGAGGATCAGGAACACCAGGTGGAGTGTGGAGCGCCATGTGAGAGGCTCCGCATGGAGAAGAGCAAGGGCCACTGCTGACCCAAGATTGGTGTGAGGAAGGTCAGCCCAGGTGGAAGGAGAGGTTGGAGAAGGTGGCGGGATGGCCAGACAGGGTCGAGGCAAGGTCCCATCCAGGCAGGGCTGGCTGCTGGGGGTGCGCTCTCTTTTCCAGACAAGCCTGGCTCCCCTATTTCACTTCTGACATGCATCAGGGTTCTGACATCAGGAAACCCTTTGATTCCATGTTTTCCTTAGGGCATCAAGGAAATAGTCCATATTTCTTTCTGAGGCCAGAGTGCAATGTTCCTGAAAGCCCTAAAGTTACAAGTAAATGAACAGCTGTCAGCATTTTTCTTTCTTCTAGCAGGAGACGCAGATCTCATTTTTTGGAGGGAGACTGGGTCTTCATACTGGGAAAGCGATGATCGTAACGGCCCATTTGGCTGTGTAGAGGGGAAGCGTACATCCTATTCTCAAATGCAGAAACTTGGGATACTGAAGACTGAGCGCCGTGCATATGCACACAGAAGCTTCGCATCACTGGGGGTGCTGTCCGGGCTCCACAGAGACTCTGCTGAGGCTGAGAGTGGAGGGGAAAGGATTCCCTGCTCTCTGTAGGGAACCCTGGAAAGGGATCCTGAGTGCCCACAGGTAGCAAGAAATGATATGCTGGACAATGGCTCCTGGACAGAGAGTGGGAGGGAGGAAAGGGGGACAGGTGGCTCTGGAGAGCCCAGATGCCTGACACGCGAGGGAGGCACTGTTTACAGCTTCCTTGACCATCTAGGACATGCCTCAGGATAGAGACGGAGCCTGGGCTGGACAGGTGCAGATGAAGGTACAAATGTATGTACATGTAGTGACAGACAGGCACACAGTGTGGAAGGAGCTAAGGCTGCAGCTGTGGGCACAGACCCAGACGTAGGTTTAGGTGCCCGTGCAGATGTAGAGACAGATGTTTAACTGCAGATCCAGGTGTATATAAATCCTACTATCTGAAGGTTTGTGCTCCCTTAAAATACACATGTTAAAATCTTCACCCTCAAGGTGACAGTATTCGCAGGTGGGCCTTTGCGAGGTCATGAGGTCATGAGAGTGGAGCCTCATGGATGGGATGGTGCCCTTAAGAAAGGGACCCCGGGGAGCTCTCACGTGAGGATGCATGAAAAGGTTCCACCTGTGACCCACGCAGGGAGTGCTCTCCAGACGCTCCCTCTGCCATGCTGGGACCTTAGACTTCCAGCCTCGAGAACTGTGAGCAATAAACTGTGAGCCACCCAGTCTTTGCCACTTTGTTACCATAGCCCACATGAATTAGGACAGCATAGGTGTAGATACCTGTGTAAATGTATGTGCCACAGCCATAGACCAAGAAAAATACATTTCTGGCAGATATCCGTAGATACAGAAGCAGGTGTATATATATATAGAGAGAGAGACAGACATAATAAATAGATAGTGTTCCCTGAGGTCATTTTTATCACTGAGCAGACTCACTGTCTGGAACAGTTTTTAAAGTAGTTATAAGTCCGTCCAACTCCCAGAAAGCAAGTGACAGAGGGCAGATGACTGCCGTGGAGCGCCAGCACCTCTCTGCTGCAGCAGCAGCAAAAAAGTGCTTGTTTCCACACACACAAAATAAATGTTTACTTTAAAGCCCAACATATGCCCCAAATTAGAGTTTGTGGTCCCAGTTTTATCCACTCTAATTAGGCGTGATCCTCATTAAGGGGGAAAGGTGTCTTTTTTGTAGCTTCCCAAGAATATTTGAATATAAGTCATTCAAAAGCATATGGAAAAAGCAAGTCGCCATGGCAACCAGCTATCGTAAGACAATACCTTTGTTTGTACGGCACCTGAGCAGAGGGCTTTATAATTATCTTGCCTTATTAAATGATTTCATAGTGACCCATTCTGCTTGTTCTGTGCTCACTTCAGAAGCAAATTTTGAGTTTACTGAGTACATGTGTATTTTTTTAGATGATGAACGCTCACATTACCTTATAAAAGATAATCTACGGCTACACGTTCATTTTACGCCTTCTATTGCCAGAATAAGAAATGTTACAGTATTATCCTAACTAACATCGGTTTTAAATTTTAGAAAATAGGAATAATTTCTAGGATACAGAAAATATTTTCTCTTTGCTTATTTTGTTTATGTAAATAGAATTGATTGTGTGGACTTTTGTTGCAGTTTGGCCGGGGCTGGGTTTGAACCCGCCACCTCCGGCATATGGGGCCAGCGCCCTACTCCTTTGAGCCCCAGGTGCCGCCCCAGTGTTAATCTAATGTTATGTGAGAGAAAACAAAAATAAAGAAAAAAATCTCAAGCACAAAGATCCGCCTTATAATATTCTTAATGACAAAAATATTGGAAATGACATGAAGAGAAGATAAAGTTATGGCCAATTAAATGACGATTCTCCCATTTCATAGGCACATAGATAGAAAATGAATTGGAGTTTTAATAATAACAAAACTCACAGCAATAATGAAAGTTAGCTAGGCCAGCAAACAAGGATCCAGGAAGCTGGTTAAAATCCATCAAGCATTTGGTAGAATATTTGTCTCCTGCGGTAAATTTTTAGATCTTACCCTACCCTTTTGTTGGCAGGGCCTGGGTCTCTTCAATGAGAAGAAATTCCAGTCCCTGAATTTTTCCTAAAATTTTCCTGGAAGATTTTCGAGGCTCCTAAAATCAATGACATTTTTAACCCAGACACATGAGTGACCTTTGGCGATCCTTTTTCTAGCTACGGGTTTGCTTTGAGTCTCAGAGCCTCTCTCCTCGGTTCAATGGCACATCTTCAGGTAAGAATCGACAGAAAAGGGTCCAGTAATGCTGCTCAGAAGCTGGGGCCACCGGTGTTCCCATTTGCTCTTCCATCCCAAAGTCTCCAAATGCTGAAGACGTTCTTTTGTGCTTTCCCCCTCACCATGGAGAAGGCAGTTTGCCACCTTCTGCTCCTAATTTGCCTCCTCAGGGCCTGTTTGGTCTTTAAGCCCACAGGTTGTGCCTCCTGAGACTATGAATTTCACTAAATTCATTCATTCCTCTTTTAAATAAATACTAGCTGGGCAACTACATTTGCCAAGTGTGATGTGAACTGTTCAGGCACCTTCCCCCTAGTAAAGGAGACAGATATGAAACACACACAAGGAACTATAATGTCACAACTGGACTACATGCTGCTAATGAAACCACCAGGCTGCCTGAAGGGGAGTTCAGGGATGGGCCTGTGGCTCCCACAGGCACGGATTCCGTGGAGGGCTTCCACCCCGGGGATGTATTTCGAGGGGCAGCACCATGGCAGAGAAGACAGGAGGTGGGACCTGGAGGAGAAGGTGACCCGTGAAGGGGCCCTGTTATTATCCCAGCTGCCACAGGCAGCGATTGGAGCTTCATGTGGAGAATCATGTAAAAAGAAGCTCTGGAACGATCTCATGGAAGGGTCAGTGAAGCTGGGGATTTTGTGCAAACTTGCAGCCTAGAGGACCCTACACAGGGATGTGGGTTCCCAGCACACACTGCCAGATCAGCTGTCCAGGGCTCTGGAAGTTCCTGGCACAATGAAACAGTTAAGGTTCCAGAAGTCTGAGCCATGTGCTGACAGCATCGGCCACCAGGCATAATCTTACTGCACAAGCACTGCATTGGCCTAAGATGGCTCAGGGCGGATGGTACATTTCAGCAGAAATAAACACAACTGAATAACATGGCAGGCGAGAGACTTCTTTCAAAGAACAGAAAGGTGTTGGTGCAGCTGGAATACACAGCAGTGCTGTCAGCACAGGTCACATGCTCCAGGGTCTCCAAATCCACCTGTAGGGAAGGGCTGGGCAAGGAAGGATGGGTCTGGCTAGGGCGTAGCTGTGCTTGACAGTGGTGAGCAAGGACAGGCTCCCTGCGCTCCCCCCAGGTATGTGAAGCTGCAGGAGTTTGTAGATTGGCCAGGCTGCAGACAGATCTTGTAACATCTTGCCCGGCTAACAGAACTTCACGGATCCTGTGAGTAAATGCCATGCAGCCTGGTCACAGGGCTAGAGTACGTGTCCTCTGGCATGCAGAAAGCTGCGTTCATCACCCACAGAGCCCCCAGCAAGCACAGGCCGGTGCACCTGCATTCCTGAACCCAGTGCTCCTGCATTCCTGAACCCAGTGCTGTGGAATTAAATCAGTCACACACTTACATGCCATGTCTCTGTAATTCAAGACCAAAGGTCTTGACTTCAGCCAAGGTCTATTTTGTACTCACAAGGAATCCAAGACCATGGTGCTTTTCCAAGCATAATTTAAATTCACTTAAAATGTTTTTATTCAGGTGAATCACAGTTGCATTTATGGGAATATTAAAAGAAATCTTAAAACAATACTAACTTTTTAAAAGATCTTATATCAAAGATTTATGACAACAGTTACCTAGAAAATAGTGTAAAATAGGCGTTATTCAACATATGAGACAAACCTGCATTCCTTATACGTACAGAATAGACCTTGACTTTGAATAAGTTACTGTACATGACTAAGTCCTACATTCTTGATCTGCAAAGTTTCACTTAATAGGATTATAAAAGATTAAATGAGTTAATTGCTTAGCAACAGTACATGGCAAAGAGAAAATAGTTAATAAATGTTAGCTTGGTATTGCTGTTGTTAATTTTTAAAGGCTAGTCTTATAACTTATCGTTCAGAGCTGCATGGGTGTGTCTTTAAAAGAGACAGTTATTCCGGATGCTGCCAGACTCACAGCCGTCAACCCGTACACGTAGGATGAGCTGTACAGTCTCCATAACCAACAGGGTATAGTCCAAGCACTTACCCTCATCTCAACTGAAATAAGCTAAGCTCATTTGCAGCAAGTTTGCTATTTTAATTTACACCAGTGGTTCTCAACCTGTGGATCGCAACCCCTTTGCGGGTTGAACAACCCTTTCACGGGGGTCTCCTAAGACCATCCTGCATATCAGATATTTACATAACGATTCATAACAGTAGCAAAATTACAGTTATGAAGTAGCAACAAAAATAACTTTATGGTTGGGGGTCACCACGACATGAGGAACTCTATTAAAGGGTCACGGCATTAGGAAGGTTGAGAAGCACTGATTTACACAGTTGTATGGATGACGTACACGGTGGGAGTACAAAGAAGAGCAATTGAGAACTTCTTCCCACAAGGACTTTACTGGGGATTCAGTGGTAAGCAAACCACGCTATTCTGCAGTTAACTTTCAACTATTTTTTTCTGCATAAGTACTTCCTTCCACAGAGACACACACTGTGAGGTTATTAGCTCGCCAACCACCAATTAGTGCAAAGTTTCTTTATTGCTAGAATTTGCACAGGAACAGCAGCACCAACGTGGAAACGGGAAGCTTGGCCTAGAGAGGGGAAACAGGCTCATAGCTCTTGATAAAGTGATTACCCTGAGGAAGGAAGGCCTCTTACTTTAAAGGTCTCATTTTTAAATACTGTTAAGACAAAGCCTTTAAAAAAAATTGCTAGATCCTGATACTTTTATAAATACCCTTGATATTAAAGAACGATTTCAAAGCTTCTTTCAAAGTAAATGAATTCTTGATCATTTACTTTGAAAACGTGCCCTTGAATTTCACCCCAGACTTGGGTGTCTGACATCTGTCCTCTGTAAGTTTTGACCCAAAACTTAAGCTGACCTTCTTGTTACACACATCAGCAGATAATTGCAGAACATGATAAACCCTTGATGGGATGTGTAAGTGAGGCGCCCTGAGGGTAGAGATGGTGGCCTCTGTGTACTTTGAAAGGCCACCAGCTTCACAGATGCTCCGATCAATCTTGTGCATGTATGAGCTTCCCTAGTGTACGAGTGAAATTTCTGGGACATGGAGCAAGTACTTTTGCCCCTTGAGCAAATATTTGCAAACTGCTCACACATAACGTTTTCGCCAACACAATATGGTCAGATCCTGAAATTAGGCCAGTTAGATACATGTGAACATGTATCTTATTTTAACTTCAATTTACATTTTCCAAAGTACATGCATTGTTCAAATTCAAATTCTTGAACTACTGAATTCACTATCCATATTAGTGTTCTTAGTGTTAATTTTCATACTTTGGTCAACCCTCTGTTCAAAACCTTTATTCATTTTTCCTTTGATCTCTTTGTTTTTTCCTCCAGTTAACTTATTGGATTTTTATGTCCCAAAACAATAATTCATTGGTCAGATATACAGAGATAGATAATGAAGGCAGATAATTAGATATTAGCTATTTTCATCTACTGTGCTGTGTAGCTATAGTTTTTCAATGTACGGTGACTCATGTTATGAAGAAATTTTAGATTTTGCTACAAACATATTTATCAATCTTTTGTTTATAAGTTTTGCTGTTGTATATGACCAAAAACTCACTTCCTGCCCTGATTTATAAATATATTAACACTTTTTACCCAAATGGTTTCAAGCTTCTGTTTCTCATCTTTAGGTTTTAATTTATCTCCATCTGTGCTATGAGATAGAGCTCTATTTTTTTTTTTTTTTTCCTATGTGTAAAGCCAATCATGGACTAGGTGCTGGTGCATAGCTTCCCAAGAGACATACTTCAAAGATGACCGTAGCAAGTTCAGCAGTAAGACACATAGCACTTTTTCTAGGATGAGCTCATGAACTTAATCATCCGCCCTCATAGTCACATCCGATTTATTCTAGAATTCTACCTCAAAAATATATCATAAAACTATTCACCAATGTCCATTACAGCTGCCACAATCCTCATCCAGGCTGCCATCATTTCTCACTTGGAGTGATCTCAAGGAATTTCCTGGAGATTGGCTTCTTACCTTCCCTCCTCCACCCCAATTCACTCTCCCCATAGCATTTAACAGAGTTTGGTAAGATGCTCCAGTCACACACCACTTACCTGCTTAAAACCCTTCAAAGGGTTCCTATCGGCCGGCTCATTATCTTTCTAGTTCCTACTACGCTGATGTGTCGCAAACGTTGAACTCACCAACAAAAGGATAAATTAGTGCGCAGAAATAAATGAGTACATTTTGACTTTGGAGATGTCTGAAAGAGGAATTGTATGAATTATGGTTTCCGAGTACAACCCAACATGGGAAATAGCTACGACAGACATGTAGAGTCAGGGAGGTATAAGATGTTTAAGGAAGGCAAGGAGCCACCCTGCTTAGACATCAAGAAAGTTGGGGCATTGAGCCTGTGGGTGGGCAGCAGGTTAGCAGCTAAACAAGAAGAGATTTTAGACCTTTCCCTACTGGGGAGTGTAGCCTTTTCCTTACATGTCCCTCTCTCACACACACACACACATATATATAAACATACAATGTTTAATGTACATAGTACTTGGCATTTGTATGATTTGATCTGTAGATGTGTGTGCACGTATGTATGTGTATTTTGTGTGTGTGTTAGTCATCTGCTACTGAATTCCATGAAACTTTGTTATCAAGGCAACAAGCATTTATTATCTCACAGTTTCTGTGCATTAGAAATAGCTTAGCTGAATTTTCTGCTGGTGGGTCTCTCACAAGGCTATAATCAAGGTGTTTGCATGGGCTGCAATTAACTGAGGTTAGGTCAGTTAAGGCTTGACTGGAAGCTGTGTCTGTTTCCAAGCTCACTTGTGTCATTGTTGACAGGATTTAGCTCCTCATGGGCCCACTAGCCATTGGCCTGTGACATCTTTATTTCCTTTCCCCATGGGCCTGTCCACAGGGAGGCTCACAACATGAGTTCTGGCTCATTAGGGCAAGCTGGCAAACAGTATCAGTCCAGAGAAAAGGCATGCAAGTGAGAGGAATATCACAGTTTTTTACCTCCTAATTCCGAAGAAACATCCCATCACTTTTGTCATATTCCAGGTTACTAGGTTTGGGCAAAATTCACAAGGAAGAAATTCCACGAGGGCATGAATACAGATCAGAAAGTCAGTGCGACGGTCTGTTCATCTCAACTAAACTTGATCTAGGCTTCTGCCTCATGGCAGACTCCTGTCTTAGCCCAGTGAGGGTGCTCAAACAGACTTCCTTACACTGGGTAATTTACAAATTTCTGTTCTTTTTGGACTTGCCAGTTCTGGAGGCTGGAAAGTTCCACATCAAGGCTCCAGGAGACTTGGCGTGTGGCAAGGTCCAGCTTCCTGGCCTGCGGACAGCACCTTCTCTCTGTGACCTCACAATAGAAATACAAACAAGGTCCCTAGGGCCTCCTAGGAGGGCACAAAACCTATTCACGACTTCTTACCTCTCAAGACCACTGCACTGGAGGTTAGTTTTTAACATGGGTTTTGAGGGGATATAAACATGCAGACTGACTTAAAGAGAAACTTCTCTAAAGAAGACAGATGCAAAATCTACAAACACATGAAAAAAAGCTCAGCATCCTTAATCATCAGAGAAATGCAAATCAAAACTACTTTGAGATATCACCTAACCCCAGTAAGAGTAGCCCACATAACAAAATCTCAAAACCAGAAATGTTGGCATGGATTTGGAGGAAAGGGCACACTTCTACACTGCTGGTGGGAATGCCCACTAATATGTCCCTTCTGGAAGGATGTTTAGAGAATACTTAGAGACCTAAAAATAGACCTGCCATTCGACCCTGTAATTCCTCTACTAGGTTTATACCCAGAAGACCAAAAGTCACAATATAACAAAGACATCTGTACCAGAATGTTTATTGCAGCCCAATTCACAATTGCTAAGTCATGGAAGAAGCCCAAGTGTCCATTGACCCACGAATGGACTAGCAAATTGTGGTACATGTACACCATGGAATACTATGCAGCCTTAAAGAAAGATGGAGACTTTACCTCTTTCATGTTTACACGGATGGAGCTGAAACATATTCTTCTTAGCAAAGTGTATCTCAAGAATGGGAGAAAAAGTATCCAATGTACTCAGCCCTACTATGAAGCTCATCTATAGCTTTCATATGAAGGCTATAACCGAACTATAGTACTAGAATATGGGGAAAGGGCCAAGGGAGGGGAAGGGATGGGGGAGGTTAGGGTGGAGGGAGGGTAATAGCTGGGGCCACACCTACAGTGCATCTTAGAATGGGTATAGGAAAAACCTATTAAATGCAGAATACAAATGTCTACATACAATAACTAAGAAAATGCCACAAAAGCTACGTTGAACAGTTTGATGAGAATATTTCAGGTTGTATATGAAACCAGCATATTGTACCCCTTGATTCCACTAATGTACACAGCTATGATTTAATAATAAAAAAATAAATAAAAATAAAAAAAATCACTATCTAAAACTATGACACCTAAATTATTAGCAATAATTATTATGTATTGTCCTTTAATGTAATAAAATATTTAGACAATGTTCACATCTCCCAAATTGCCTTGTAATGGTTTCTTGTAAGTATGAGTGGTTTCAAAATAATGTGAATATATTGGCTGATATGTCTTGTATATTTGTTTTTTTTTTTTTTTTTTTTTTTTTAAATAAGTGTTTTATACTAATGGCAATTGTTCCAGTTCTATGCAGAAATGTTTTCTTTGTTTTTCTATCAATACCAAGTTGGCTGAGATGTTGTCATACATGGCTTCTATCAGTTTAAGATATGTCCCATCTATGCCTATTTTCTCAAGTTTTCTTATCAAAAAAGGATTCTAAATTTTGTCAAATGCTTTTCCTGCATCTGTTGAGAGAATCATATGGTCTTTGTTTTTATTTCTGTTTATGTGATGAATTACATTATAGATTTGTGAATGTTGAGCCAGAGTTTCATCCCTAAGATGAAACCTACTTGTTCATAATGAATTATTTTTTGATGTGTAACTGAATTCTGTTTGCCAAGTTTTGTTGTTTTTGTTGTTTTTTAGATAGTATCTCACTTGGTGGCCCTATGTAGAGTGCCAGGCCATCATAGCTCACAGCCACCTCAAACTCTTGGGCTTAAGTGATCCTCTTGCCTTAGCTTTCTGAGTAGCTGAGTCTAAAGGTACCAGTCATGACACCCTGGCTAGTTTTACATTTTAATTTTTTTATTTTTATTTTTAGTAGTGATGGATGTTGCTCTTGCTCAGGCTGATCTCAAACTCCTGAGCTCAGATAATTAATCCATCTGCCTTGGCTTCCCAGAGTATGAGGATTATAGGTATGATTTACTGTGCTCATGCCCAAGATTTTATTTTTGAATATATTTGCGTCAATAAATGTTTTATTTTCAAATAATTCTAGACATTACAGAAAAGTGGTGACTAAAGTACAGAAGGCTCCTGTATATCCTACCACCATGAAATAACTTTTTTGTCAAATTCAGGTAAATCAAAGCCAGGAAAGCATGAAGCGAACAGCTCAGGCTTGCATGTGTGAGATAAGACTCTCTCAGGGACTTTCTAAAATAATCCCACAAGAAATTCCTTCTTTCAGACTGCAGCAATTCATATCAGGTACTCTTGAAAGAACACCTGCCCCACAACAAATGGAACCTCCACCAATAAACTGATGCCAGTCCGGCTGTGAGTCTCCAAAAGCAATGAACACAGGCTTATCTGAGCTTCACCTTGTGCCAGTGAAAGTGTCCTTACACCCTACTGTCTTTGGACGTATATGTCATACAGGGTTTGCCACAGCTGTGAATCTCAGGTTATAATATCCTTCCCTAATTCTCAAAGAACTCTATACATTTGGAAATATTTTTCTCTGTTTTTTGTTTTTTTTTTTTTCCCCTGGTTGACATCTTTTGCCCACTTTTTGCTAATGTTAGCCTCTTACGTAGTGCTGGTAGATCAAGAAATTAACATTACTACAACACTATAGACTAAACTATAGGCTTTATTCACATTTCATTAGTCTTGCTGCTAATCTAGAATCCATTGTAGGATCCCACAATAATAGGTTTAAGCCTTGTTTCAACTCCAATTTTCCCCTGTGGTTTTTCTTTTTTTTGGCCATATTTTATAAGAAAAGCCAGAGAGTTACTCTTATAAAAGTTTTCCAATGTGAACTGAAATTTTATAGTTGTGTTATTTTTAATATATTTCTTTCTTGAATTTTTCATGTACTAATACTAGATCTAAATGTTTTCTAAAATTCAGGATTTATTTGTTGATTTGGTACTGGCTGAACTACTTAATGGGCAAGGTTGTGTGCTTTCATCACCACATTCCTAAGTCTTTTTTTTTTTTTTTTTCCTTTCTGAGATTATCAGTAATTGATGATCATTGTTCAGATCTATTAATTCCTTAGGGGGCTACTAAAGGGTGATATTCTAATTCTATATTATTCATTGTATATAAACTGGAATATTGATGTAAAGTAAAATGTCTCCTCTTCATCTGTAGTATGGTTTCTATGTAAAAGTAGAATAAATATTTAATTTTGCCCCTTTATTTGATTCCCAAGAAATGCAGTCATTTCAATGCAGTCATTTCCTAGTATTTGTCAGTCATTTGTATTTACAATGTACTCCATTTTGATGGCTCTTTTACAATATTTTTGTTATTTTATTGGTATACTTAGTCAGGGCAGTCTTAGGTCTATAGAGAAATTTGAGCAGAAAGTATAGAGAGTTCTTGAGTATACCTTCTCGTCACATACAGCTTCCCCTATTGCTAACATATCAAGGTAGTGCCTTTCCTTTATAATTGATGAAGCAATACATTGGTACAGTATTATTTACTAAATTTCACACTTTATGTTAGGGTCCATTGTAACATACAGTTTATGGGTTTTGACAAGTGAGTGTCAGGTATCCATCAGTACAGCACTGTAAGTGGACAGTTTGTTCCACTGGCCCAGCAATCCCTTGTTTCTCCTGTTCATTCTTCCATCACTCCTAACCCCGAGTTTCTCTACTTTTGCCTTCTCCAGAATGCCACATACAGTAGCTGAAAATATGTGGTATGAGTTCTTTCACATAGCAATATATATTTAAGTTTCTTCCATGTCTTTCTGTAGCTTGATTAGTCATACCTTTTTATTGCTGAAAAATAATAATATTCCATTGTCCATATATATTATAGTTTGTTTATCCATTTATCTATTAAAGGACTTTTTTTTTTTTTTTTGGTTGCCCTTGTGTCATAGCTAACAGCAACTTCAGACTGTATGGTTCCTTGTTAGTCATTGGATGGAATAAAGGAAATCCCTGGGATATACTGGTCGTGGATTTGTACATGGGAAGAAATATTAGATAAAGAGACATATAAAGGTCCTTCACCATTTGACCAACTCTCGTTTCTCTTCTGAAGAAACAGATTTCAAACATACTGCACCTGATAAGATATAGCCCTGTGTGAGGGTTCTAAACAGCCAGAAGAAGGTGGAAAGAAGATAGAGGACAAGATAGTCTAAGACAAAGGGTCAGTAGAAAAGGAAAAAATAACAGAAAAAGCACTATCCTTGCTGCAAGTAAGGGAGCAAGCACATGCCTTCCTAATGGTCCATTATTAACATGAACCACACATATTTTATTCTCTTTACACCAATGTTAAAGGCAGCTCATTTTTTAAGGGCCTTTCTTTGAAATAAACGTAGAAATAAAAATAGCCCTGGAAATACAAAGCAATTATGGAAAAGTATTCAGGAATGGCATTGACCTTGAGAAAACAAATTGTATTGACTTCTGTGGGATGGCAGAGCTTAGAAGAGTAGCTCACATTGAATTTTACTCCAGCGTAAAATCAATGTCAAAACAATGCACCATTCAGCATCAAAAGGCTCATGCCAGAAGGGTTTGAATTGCCATGACAGTAAGATACTTCTGTAAACCAGAATGGGATGATACGACAGATTATAACCATTTTATAAAATAGCATTCCTTTGGTCAAGGTCACTTATTAGCAAGGAGTCAATCTCTGGAGAGTAAATGGTTAGCATAGTTTCATTTTTCCTCTTTCTTCTCTCATGTGAACCACCTAATAGGATTTTTTTCAACAAAGTGAATAATAATTAGTTGGTATTTTATTCTCTAGCATGAATAAATTGAAACCAAATACTTTTTTTGTTTAAGAGTAAAGAGAAGATGACAATTGCTTCTCTATTAAAAATACTGTCATAATTAGGAAGACAAAAGAAATCATAGTTTTAGCAGATCATTAGAATTAAATTTGATACCAATTATACTGCCAAAAATGAATATAATTGAATTCTAGTCAGCAAGCTTTGACTATATTATTTGTATAAATATACTTAAAACTCAATTTAATCAATTCTATTTATAAAGCCTGGATGTAAATAGTGTACTTAGAGTTGGCTGATGAATTCCATCTGAAATGAAATCAAATCTTCCTTTAATGTCCTATGCAAATATTCAGTGCTGTGGCTTCCACACTTTTTTTTTCTTACATGTTAAAATTGTCATTGTAAAAAACCTAATTGACACTTTTTCAAATATTTTTTATTTTTATGTTATTTTATATGTGTCATTGATCTTCAAGAAACATCCCAATTACAGATATGAAGGCTTTAGCCTGACTCTTGTCCAAGGAGGCATGCCAAGCTCAGTAAATGAGCTCTTGGTATCTGCAAACCAAGGCTTCATTGACAGACAAGTGACTGCCCTTTCCTGTAAGTTGACCCATCTACTCCATTCTTCCTATTTGTTTCAGTCTGTATAAAATATACATTTATCAGTAGAACACTAAATGGATAACTTTAAGAATAGAATTTATTTTTATTGCCCATTTCAGATGAATTTTTACTGGAGCGAATTACCATACTTTCCCTCTAAACAAATGTAATTTTTTCAAGCAACATGGTTGCATTTAACTGATTTTAACTTGTGACTCATCATACAATTCTGCCAGAGTTGGTTCAGTCATATGTCTAGATTATTGGTGGTTTTTAACTTGCTAAAATAAAAGAAAGAAACACATTATTTAGTGAGTATACTTAGACCATTAATCTAATGCTTACCCTTAGTTTTACTGAGTGAGAAACATAAAAATGAAGGAAAAAAGTCATTTTTCCAACTGGCAAAAAATGTCCTATACTAATACCATTAAAACAAATCAAAGGGCAGAGCTTCCAAATACATTTTTGTTATTCACCTGATTAAACAAGCAAATAAATGCACAACAACATGGCTTACCTGCACAGATTATTATAAATAGTAATTATTATTTTTTTTCTATTTTATATCCAAACATTTTCTTTTTCATTGACAGTTGAGAAACTCATACTTCAGCATTTAGTTTCTTTAGTTTCTCAGAACTAAGTTCTCCATCTCAGCAGAGCCCTATTATTTATTGACTTCATAACTCACAAACTGCCTTTCATTATGTAATGAGAAAGGCAAAAACATGAAAATATAAGGGTGCAAAGAGCATTGATTTGTAAAGCTGATGTCACTGGAGGTTGCAATGTTGTGTTGAGACTTTTGAAGTTGTGTCCAGCCGTGCACAGTGGCCCACACCAATAATCCTAGCACTTTGGAAGGTCAAAGTGGGTGGATTGCTTGTGCTCAGGAGTATGAGATGAGCCTGGGCAAGAGTGAGACCTCATCTCTACTAAAAATACATGGTAGGTGTCTGTAGTCCCAGCTACTCAGGAGACTGAGGCAAGAGCCCAAGAGTTTGAGGTTGCTGTGAGTTATGATGAAGCCAAGGCACTTTACTGAGGCCAGCAGAGTTAGACTTTGTCTGGAAAAAAAAAAAAAAAGGTTAAAAAAAAAAAAAAAACTTCTCTTTATCCTGAAGCAAAGAAGGACCTTTGGTAAGTTCCAAAGCCATAAACTCATGTAACTAAATGGGAACTTTACAGGTATAATCAGTCAGTGATTCAAAACACTCTGTGAAGGGCACCTCTAATGGCTATTTGTCCCACATTTCCTAACAGCATTGCTCTTTCTTTGTATGTGAAAATAATTCTCATCTACCACAGTCAGTACAACATCTATTGGCTTTCTGATAGTGCAGTTAAAATTACACAAAGTAGAAGAACTTTGAAGTTGACCTAGTCTAGCTACTTTATAAGCTGTTAGAGACTCAAAGACTTGCTCAAGGTTGTACTTCCTGTTAATAAGAGATTCCCAGCTTCATCTGTAGTTCTCAGATTCCACACCTCCCTGCCCAGCACCATTTCTACTTCACTTCAGTCTGGTGTGATCTGTGGTCTTTCTCACTGTCTCCACTGGATTAATGACACACATTTGTGAGATGGACGGCCAAGGTTACTGTCATTTTTCTAAAGAGATGTACATCTGCCCTCTTCAGTTCAACAGAATCCATGCAAACTTTTCTTTCAATGTCTTCTTTATTTCTGTCAAGTCTGGAAAAATGAGAAAAAATGCCAGTACAGGCATTGCATTGATCCCATTGGAAAGCCTTTTCATCAAAAACAACAAATACTTGTTGAACATCCACTGTGCTTATGGCATACTTTATCATTTTCTCTTTTTTTCTTCATTCTGCTTTGTGCTTTCCTGTCAAATTGTAAGCTTTTTCTAGAGAATGTGTTTTATTTAAAATTATTCTTTTCTTGCCCCTGAAGAAATAATCCCTATGTGAGCCTTATTTTATATGTAGGCATTTACTTCTGAGGAAAGGTAAATGTCATATAGACAGAGGGTGCCCCCCCAAAAAAAAAGATAAAAAAGGAACAACTGTATTAAAATTGTAATGTTCATTATATACTGATAACAAAACATGAATACAAGTCATGTTTGAGCACCTCTTCTAATTGCAGAAGTCAAATGTGACTTGAGTATTACAATTTATATACACATATACACACACACAAACACACACACACAGAGGATGCCAAAATAATGTATACACATTTTAATAAAGGAAAATCCTGTACTGTAATTGATATACTCAAGTCACATTTGACTTCTGCAATTGCAAGAGATATGCAAAATAACAAATGTTGCCAGTATATGTTGTGTATTGTAATTTTAATACAGGTTTTTCTTTTCTTAAAATGTATATACATTTTTTTGTCCCCCCCATGTATGTACATACATAGACACAGACATGCACACATACATATGAGGTTTCACAATTAAGTTTGCAAAGTTCCACCATGCACTTACATTAGCAGCACTGCTCAATAAGGTTTTATAACCTTATTTTATTAGTGTCTCACAGCTATTTTCATGTGCACATGTGGCAGTGGTCATTAGTGTTGTTGTGGACTTTTATGTGCCAACATGAGAATGTTGGAGCTTGAGTTAGAGCAATGAACAAACATTAAATTTCTTGTTAATCTTGGCGAGAGTAGAAATGAAATCAGGAACATGTTAATCCAAGTTTATGGGGATAATTACAGGAAGAAAATGGCAGTGTACAAATGGATTAAACGTTTTTCTGAGGGGAGAGAAAGCATCACTAATGAAGAGAAGTCAGAGTGCCCAGTAATGAGCAGAACTGATGAAAACATTGAACAATTCTTTGAATTGTGTGTCAAAATTGGCTGACTATGAGAAGCATAGCAGACCAAGTAAATGTCAATAGAGAAACAGGAAGAAAAATCTTAACTGAAAATCTTGCCATGAGAAAGTTGTGTGCAAAAATGGTCTCAAAGGAGCTCACCAATGAACAAGAGCAAAGGATAGTTGAAGTTTGCCCAGATCTTTGGGAGAGGCAAGACAATGTTTGGGCCATGTTATTACTGGTGATGAAACATGGGTGTACCAACATAACCCTGAAGCAAGGCATCAAGAGTGCATAATGGAAACCAGACAATTCTTTATGACCAAAGCACTTTCATCAGTCCAAATCAAGAGTCAAAATGATGTTGCTAGGCTTTTTTGATATCAGAGGGATTGTTAATTATGAATTTGTACCAATTGTACAAACAGTTAACTAAGTTTACTATTTGGAAGAACTGAAAAGGCTGTGTGAAAAAGTTAGATGAAAAGCATCTGAACTTTTCACCAACAACTCGTGGCTCTTGCATCACAGCAATGCACCAGTTCACATGGCACTGTCTGTGAGGGAGTTTTTAGCTAATAAACAAATAACTATATTGGAACACCCTTCCAACTCACCTCCTGTAGCCCCCAGTGACTTTTCCTTTACCCAAAGATAAAGGAGATTTTTAAAGGAAGAAATTTTGATGACATTCAGGATACCAGGGGTACAATGACAGTTCAGATGGCCATTCTAGAAAAAGAGTTCAAAAATGCTTTGAAGCATGGAATAGGTGGTGGCATAATTGCATAACTATTCAAGGGGAGTTCCTTGAAGGTGATAATAGTGATAGTCAGAAATGAGATATGTAACACATTTTCTAAGATGAGTTTATTTACTTAATTGTCAGAACGTGTGTGTGTGTGTGTGTGTGTGTGTGTGTGTTTGTGTGTGTATGGACAAGTAACCACATATATATGAACAAGTAACCAAACTTCATGTGGTTCTTCCTTCATATGGTTTAACTTCATATGGTTATCTCCTTCATGAGGCAAGATAATAAAACTACTTTCAGCAAGAGATATTGCTATATATTCAAACATCAAACATTAATGTAACTGTATTACTTTCCTGTAAGTAAATAATTTTAAAAAGGAAAGTCACAAAGTTACCTTGGCCATATGTATGTAAGGTCAAAGAGGATGCAAAGGCCAGTTCAGTGTTAAATTTCTCAATCTGGGTGAGAAATAACGATGACTGGAAGAGGGTAGTGGTCTTGGAGATGACGATAAGTACATGTATATGAGAAAATTCAGTCAAAGAATTTGGCAGTGGTTTGAACATGGAATATGATGGGAAATATTGAAGCAATGTCTATGTTTTTCAATTTTCAGTTGCAAATTATCAGTTTTAATTGTCAGTTGCAAATTATCAGTTGTTTTATTTTAAGATGATAGGAAAGGATTTGGAGAGATAAGTGTTGTGAATTTTGATGTTCTTAATAAAATATTCAGGTGAAGCTATTAAGTTGGCGATCAGGTCTATGGCACTGGCACTCCTGGGAAGATCTAGAAGGCATCACTATTAATGGTATGTTACAAATGGCATGGGTTTGGGGAAGGTTACA
This sequence comes from Loris lydekkerianus, assembly GCA_963574355.1. NCBI lineage: Eukaryota > Metazoa > Chordata > Mammalia > Primates > Lorisidae > Loris > Loris lydekkerianus. The sequence continues at coordinate 17,113 of CAUYPK010039654.1, read as the reverse complement.
TGGGAAGAATGTGTAAATTAAGAACATGACTGGGCTAACTACTGAGCAATAGTAAGTAGATAAGATTAATGAATAATAAACTTTAGAATGAGAAGGTGTTTCTGAGGAAGGAAATAACAAATTGTGCCAAATGATGCTAAGATTTTGGTAAAGTGAAGGCAGAATAATGCCTGTTAGTCTTGGAAATTTGTGACTCACTAGTCACAAATCTTTCAATAAGAAAGATTTCAGTGATATGACAAGGAGGGAAGATGAGAAGATAGGTAATAATAATATAAGCAATATGAGCTAATGATTGTCCATTGAGGACTTGTATATTCTAAGTACTTTGACTATTTCTACTAATTACATTATTTAACACTTACAATAATGCTTTCAGGAATATTAAGATGGAGAGCTGTTAAGTAGTGAAGCATATAGAGTGAGATTATTTGCAGTGGGAAACAGAACATGCAGATCATGAAGCTATTAGTAAGTCAAAAACAGAAAGACAAATAGTGGTAGAAATAGCTAGAGTGAGAGGTGAGAGGATTGGTGCAGGAAAGAACTTGGAAATACAAAACTGCACAATGTCACACAGCACACGGCAGGATGGGGAGAATCTGTCTTTCTTCATTGCTCAGCTGACTTTTCTCTTTTTAACATGGGCTCAGAAAAACTACGGTAGGGAGGCTATTTTTTGAGGACTCATATATTAAAGAACTTTAGAAAGAGAAACTTTCATAGAATTGCCAAAGATGATGATATTATGTATAAAAATAAAATTTTTATTATTTTGCTGTTGGAGCTTATAAGGACCATGTGACATACCGTGGGAAGGTGTAAGAAGACAGGAAGATGAAACAAGTGAATGAAAAAGTAGGACACTAGGTTAGTTCAGCAAGTTTAAATGTTGACCTCTGTGCCTTCAGGTGTCAGGCACCCACCACCTAATTTGTACTGTAAGTCATGGATAGCTAAAACTAAAACTTGTATTTGTAATGAGTGTCTATAATTGCTGAGAAATTCAATTTAAGTATTTTAATATATAAAAAAAATTCATAATATGTGGTGATCACTATTATCAAGCAATTCTTTTTTTAAAAAATTCTCAGAACCAGTTTATAACACACTCAATAGGAATCTGGGGTCATTGTGATGAGGGGAACAAAATTCATAGCCTCCCTATGAACAAATTCCCTACATGTGAAGAAGAAAGGAAAACTATGAAATGCATGTGGGGGGTATGTGGGCGCTTACTGTATAATGCTTTAAACTGTACTGTATGTTTGAAAAATTGCCGGATAAAACATTGGAAAATTGAAAAGAGCAGAGAGAGAGATAGAGAGAAGAGAATACAAAGAAAGGTTCAGAATGATTGAAATGTTCTATAGCTTGATCTGTGTGACGACTTAAATGCCTAAAAATGTATTAAACTATAAACTTGAGCTTAAAAAATTTTTTCTCAGAATCAAAACCTGGGGATGGGATTGGTTAAATCAAACTACCTTAATTTGGGGAGAGTCTATGCATACTTATCTTAGGTAGGGAGGGATAGGGTCTGACTGGAAACACTTGTTTTCCTCCCTAAAGGCAGAAACAAATATGGGTCACAAAATCAGTATTCCATTAAATTCTCCAACTACTTTCATTTTACTACCACCTGTTACCTGGTTTCCTTTCTGTAATTGTCTCTTGACACGTTTCCCTATTTTTTCCCTTCATTCCCACCAATCCATTCTCATCTACCAGTTACAGTAACAGTGCTAAAATATGAGATGATGGCATCACTCTGTTTAAAATCTTGCAATGACGCTCCATTTAATTCAGATTCAGGCCCACAAGCCCTTACATGTTTATGTGTCTATAACCTTTATTATCTTACGTTCTGCTACATTCCTCTGTGTAATCTCCATTCCGGCCACACTCCTTCCCTTCCCATTTCTTTATTATGACGGGCAGCTTCTCATATTCATGCTTTTGTACTAGGAGGTGACTGTCTCTGCTCAGAACACTCTCCCTCAGATACCTACGTGGCTACCTGCCTCCTGGGATTCCTTTTCTGATGTCTGGATGTCATCTTTACATGAGGCAACTCTAGCTGCAGCTCCAGCTCACGCTGTTCCACTTCAACCTCACTCATAATATCGTGGTTCATTCTGATAACTCTGCACTATCTTTCTGCCCCTGGAAGAGAGTAGGCTCCAGGAAAGAGGAATGCTAGTCTGTTTGCTTCAGTAGATGTACTTAAATGGCTAGGCACACAGTAGACACTATAAATTCTTTACAAATAGACTGACTTTTTAATGTTAGTAACCAGTATTTTGTTACTGTCGACAGTGATCTATAGCTGACACTCAATAGATACGTAGATTGATTGACTTTTTAAACTTTGTAGGTTTTTTCAGATCTCTTTCATACAATTTTCCTAGGACTTACACTCACACATACCTTCCTGTTCTATTGAGTTTAAAAAAACAGTTGCCTGAGAGTCTTTATCTGGATGGGTAGAGGAGGGCAGGGCATCATTTATCAATTCCTTACCATTCTTCCTTTTATCCATAGGTATGCAGAGATAGTATACTTAAAGATGGAAATGTATATTATTAGTAATTATGAGAATCCTCTAGACTTGGTATAGCAGGGTGTTTTTTTTTTTTCAAATCTACTGACATAAACCATAATTTACCGTAGTATATAGGTTTTGTTAGGACATTGCTCTTGTCCCCAATTTTTACAAGGTGTCATTACATTTCTATATATAGTTCCTTTCTCAACTAATGCATAAACTGGCAATTTTATTTTATTTTTATTTATTCTTCCTATTAAAAATAGAATATTCTGTAAATCTCTTCTGGGATATAGGGAAAACATTGCACAGAGTGATTGAAACATTCACTCATCAGTATAGATAGGTCATATTTGTGGATTTATGGGAAAATTTTAAATTAGATTCACTTCACGTGTATTCCCACTGAAAATAATTTCATGGTTATAGATAAGTTGAAAAAAAGCAACTTTCAAAGCATTAAATACCTAACAAGATAATGAGGACGGAACCAAGATGTTAGGCAAGAAGGTATTGAGAAAGTCGAGTCCAGAATTTAGATGCTTTGTCCAGGAGCATTTGCTAATCAGGAGAGTGTCTGAGTGGGTCTTTGACCAAGTTTTAGGACTTCAGGGTAAAAGTTGAAGTTCACAGCTTGCCAAAGGTGAGATCTCTAGAGGAACTTCCCTAACTTAAATTTGTGTTCCAAATCTAGGAGGAAGATTGAGCAAGAAGCAAAGCAATCTTAGAACAAATAGCAGTCTAGGGCCAACTCCTTTAGGTGACCAGGACAAACCAGATTAAGTGAACCTGGACAGTCAGCATGTACAGGAACCCAGCAGACAAATGAACATTCTCTTGGAAAGAGAATCACAGTATCTTGGTCTCAAATTCTTTCTACCAAAATTTTCAAATGCTATAACTTGTGAAAGGATTTAATATGAATGTACTTGGAATCCCAGAAGAGAGTAAAGAGAACATAACATGAAAGAAATATTTGATGAATAACTTTCCAAAACATTTGTGAGGCATCAAGAAATAGACACTCAAAGCCCCATGGATTTCAAATCAAACTATGAAGACTAATTGGGGAACAATTAATTGAAATCAGTGAATATTATTAAAGTCAGTTGGGTATTTTTTTAGGAATATACACAGTATTAATTTTCTAGTACAATCCATGTAAATTATACTAGAAACAGCTTTCTGGTTAGAGGGTCTACTTCAATCAATGCATTTGAAGAGATTTATAAATAACATAGTTACTTGAAAGTACATCTAAAAATGACTGAAAGTGGTTTTCTGTATAAATTGTAGTCTTTTTTCATGTATACTATACAGGTATTTTCTTTGTGAATCTACTTTGTTTTAACAGACAAGAAAAGAAAAATTATCTCAGGTGTATGCCAATTGAATCTCAGATTGAAAATTAATGTATTCCTTAATATTGTGAGATGAAATCATCATTGTCCTATCAGATTGTATATCTTACACAGATCTGTTCTGATAGAGTTTAATATGATATTAAATCAGGGCAAACAGAATTCTCCAATCTCTGAGCTTGTACCCTTAAAAAAAAAAAAAAAAAATCTTTCTTTGGTGGACATATGGACAGGTTGAATAATGTAAAAGAGCTTAGAGAAAAGCCTTCATACTTGTTTATATCTCCCATCTACATTTTTAATTAAGAGTGACTATGGTTGGCATCTACAGATACGGCCATATGTTGGGAGGAAGCACGTCAATGACAGGACTCCCCATGTCCTAATTTACTGCCTCTGACCTTGCGGCACTCTGTGTGATAAAATTCCAATCTAAAGTTGGGATAAAGCTGACAGTTAGAGTGCAGTTGTCCTCCTTGAGGTATAAATACCGGATGGTAACCTCAAAAATTTCCCACAGAGGCCTACCCAGGAGTCAAGTGATGAAAGGAAATAAAAGAAATCTTGGCTGATACTCATGAAAATAACCTCCCTCCCTGGCACAGACCCGTATTGTGCTGAATTCAGAGAGACCTGGGGAATGGAGGAAAGAATTCTGAGGTGCAGTAGTTGAGCAACTGATGTTCCAAACTATGTTTTCTTTTTTAATAACAGCATTTAGAGAAAGCATTTCACAAACAAGGATAAACATGGGTGCTTTTTGAAATAGGAGAACATGTATGGGAAAGAAATTAGGACAGAGATTGGTGAAAATAAGTGGAATAAAATAGGGGAGGGGGAAAGAGATATAAAAATAATGAAAGAAAAATAATGGAAAGTGTGTATTGAAAACTAGATGAATACCTGGTAATTTCATATCCTTCTTATGGACATTATAATGGAGAAAAATAAGGTCAGGAAAAATTTAGAAGGAATTAGAAATCCTCCATGTTTAGAAGCACTGAGAAAACTCTCCCTCACCGCTCCGTCTCTTTTTCTTCCTTCCTTCCTTCTTTTTTTCTCCTTTATTTCTCCTTTCTAAAAGCTACCTTATGGGTAAAACTGTGAAATCTTATATCATAGACATTTTGGAGGGATAAAAAAGATGCCTTATTCTATCTCTCAGAAGATGTAGGGTTTGGCCTAAGTACAGATAACTTTTTTCAATCATTTGTACTTAAAAGTTTACAAGTCTGGGGAGTTACATGAAATTCCTCTCAATTGTAAAACTATTCAAAGTTAGTCTCCTTATAGATCTCCAATGATTAAAACAAATACTAAAACTTCTCAGGTATATCAGAATATAAGGCTTCTTACTTTTGGTTATGTGTCCTGCCTTGTTTCACAGCGAGTTAATACATTTCAGGTGTACTAAATCTCTAGCACTCCTATTTGGGGTCCCACTAAATCACTTTTCACCTGCCACAGAGCTTGTGCTCGGCTAAGTTGGGAATTTCTCCCCAAGTCTCAGTTACATGTAAAAGCCCATGGGCCAGTATGTTTCAGCTGTAGTAAGACTTCTTGGTAAAAAATTAACAATGAGTGATGGCAGCAAGTAGATAAAATTGAAAAGGAAGATAGGATATATTAAAATTGAGGGAATAGAGCAATAATTTAGGGAAACTTCACTCAAGCCTCCTAACTTACTTCTTTTGTGATTTATAAAAAGATTTTCCTTGATCTTAATGTTGAAGAAAAGGCGAGGAAGAAGGTGTAATGAAACCAGACTAGTGTAAGGTTAGTGTGAGCTGTCTGGGCGAGAAGCCCCTTGTGCTCTTCCCTCCCTGGGTATCTGTTGTGAGCTGCTACCTTAATGGATCTTTCATCTGAGTAGAGCAATGAAAGGTCTTTTCCTTGGGATGACCTTACTCGTTTTGTCCCCTCCTAGCTTATGGCATGATTAGACATGTTTTGCTAAACCTTCTTTGCCTCTCAGTATCAGCGGCTGATATCTATCATACGGGATAGAAAAGATGGTTTTCTCAGATAAGATAGGACAGGATGGTGTGAGCATGCAATGTCATTTACAAAAATTAATGGCACTATTATCAGTGTGTATGGGGGAGTCACAGTGCACACAGCAGCTGGGAGAGCTAACTCATGAGTCCACAGATGTTTTTTAAGGTGAATCTTTTGAATGTGATCTCTTCTTGCTGGATGAGAGGTAATAGGTGACAGGCAGAGGGATGCCCATCATTTTACCAAGGATGACATGTGGTGTGGGGAAAGGTGAGGAAGCCTCTTTCTACATTCGCTCATAATTTTGGCTTTTATTAGGGCTTCCATCTTTGCATCTGATCTTCTTGTTCACTTCTCTCAAGAAATTTTTTTATAAGATTATTAAAAGGAAAAAAGAGGAGAGAATATAAAAAATAAGGTTAGTGTAGAAGAATGAAAAAATACAGAGAGTTGAAAGACTTAAAGTTATATTTGCAGTAAAATGAAGAAAGAAAATGAAAAGGTAGAGATTTACATGAAGGCATTTAATAAATTAGTGTTTATAGGAAGGATTCAAAGCAGAAAGTATGGCTTGGGTCTAATTAGATTTTAAAAGCACTAAATGAGATGCAGGAAAAAAGAGATAAAGACCCATGAGGGAGAGTGAAAAATTTAAAAGTTGAATTTGTATTTAGCTGGAATTAAAGGGGGGGGGCACCTGTGGCTCAAAGGAGTAGGGCGCCGGCCCCATATGCCAGAGGTGGCGGGTTCAAACCCAGCGCTGGCCAAAAACTGCAAAAAAAAAAAAAAAAAAAAAAAAAATTAGAAAACTAGCCAGGTTTACAGCCAGCAAGCCTGTAGTGCTTGCGAATTGGGTGGCTGAGACAAGGGGATCACTTGAGCAGAAATGTTTGTGGTTGCTGTGAGCAAGGATGTCATAGCCCTTTACCCAGGGCACAGAGTGGAACTCTTTCTCAAAGTAAATAAATAATCTATTTTTTTTTTTAAATGAGAGAGCTTTTAAAATAAATAAATAAATAATTTTAATAAATAATTTATATATGATACATAATTTGTTTTTAATAAATTAATTATTTACCTTTCAGAGAAATATGCAAAAGAAACCTAAAACCAAACAGTCAAAAACAAACAAACAAAAAAAATAAAAACCAATTAAGAATACCAAAAGAATGACCAAGAACAGACAGTTATAAATATCTAAGTTTGGATCTATTTCTCCTGGTTAAGCAATCCCCTGCTGATGTCTCACCCTGTGCCAATGGCCAGTATGACTTTGGGCCTCTGGGAGTGAGGCACAGAACTTGGCACCTTGATCCATCAGCAGACCAATGATCTAAAAAAGATAGAGAAGTAGGAGCAGGGGGGAGTCAGTATATACCCACAAGGATCCCAGGAAATATTCTAATGTTTACTGACTGCCAACGTCCTGTCCAGAAGAAAGTGAAACTTGTATGGTAATTAAGACAACGTGTTGAGAGCAAAGCCCAAGGTCCAAGCAGCATCAAGGGCATTCTATCAAGTGTGTAAGAAATATTATTAAGGTAATTATTGAGTACTTTTTGGACTGGCTCTCTGGGGAAAGAGCATTTCAGGCAAAAGGCAGACACAGGCAAAGACCCTGAGGCACATATTTGCCTGGTGGGTTTTAGGAATGGAGAGCCAGTGCCCGAGCAGAATGAGCAAGAAGAGAGGCTGGTGAAGGAAGCAGAGAGGCAAGCGGCCTCGCTGAGGCTTGCTTTGTCGCTTGAACAGCCTGGGCTTTTATTGTGAGTGAATTGTGAAACAACTGCAGGATTTTTTTCTCCTTTTTTAAATTTTTAATTAAAATCATAACTGTGTGCATTTGTGGCGTACAATGTGATGGTTTGATATAAAATGTGGAATGCTGAAATCAAACTGATTAACATTGCCACCACTTCACTTATTTTTTGTGGTAAGACGTTTAAAATTCACTCCTAGTTATTTTGAAATATACCCTTGCCTTGTGCACATTAGGTGAGGTCCCACCAAATGCCCTCCCTCATCCCACCAATCGACCAATCGCCCTCCCCTCCCCTCACTCCTCCCCCCCTTCTCCTTGCTGGAGTATATTTGTGTTTTATCATTCGGATGAGTGTGTAAGTAGTTATATATTTGTTTCATGATAGTTTGAGTACATTAGATACTTTTTTTCCCATTCTTGACTACAAAGAATGTGTTCCAACTCCATGCAGGTAAACAACTGAAGGAGTTGAAAACCCAGAAGTGTGGTGATTGTAGCTTGACCCAAATGTAGTATGTGTTCATGTGGTTAAATTCCTTATATTCAGTAGCAGCAGAAGCTGCCTGCGTTGCGTGAATAGTAATCCATCCGTAGGCATGACTTCTGGTCACGCAGCCACCACCGCTTGTTACTCAAAGCACAGTGAGGAAAGTATACACATGTGGGCGTATCTGACTTTCCATTTTCTGTCACCAGGATCATTGTCCCTAAATCAAATCATAGAGAGCTGAGTGCATGGGGCTGCGAAATATTGACCGCTTCAATCTCCTGGTTTTGCCTTTGTGACTGAGTTCACTGATTTTCTCCAGGTGTCTGTTTAATGAAATTTGATTTTTTTAAAGGGCCATGACTGTTTTTTAAATGCCTTTCCTGATGTCAATGATTCACCAAGGATTTTCTAATTATATGACAGTCCCTTGAAATTGCACACACATTTCACACTCCTACAGAGTGCAAAGGGACACACTCTAAACGTAACTTGTCTACCATACCGACAGTATCTAATTATAACCTTAAAAAAAATGGCTCTGCTTGCATATTAATAAAAGTATAATATTTTTTATTCCCCATCATTCTCTTATCTAATCTTTTTTGTCCAATAGCCTAAAAGGAAATTCAAACTAAAATTTTATTGCTGCATATTTTCCCTTGCTAAATGCATTTGAGTATAAATGACTTCATTGACTTTAAATTTTAGAAATTGCTTATAGGTAAATATCAGTGGTGAAAATTATTAAAATAAAAAGCCATCCCATTTTCACTCAGATATGCTAGTCCTCAGATATCCTAGTTCCACTCAGATATTGCTATGAGGAGACTTGGATTTAATTTGGGAGAAATTAAATGAGTCCAATTTCATAATATACTCAGAAAGATTACTTTAGGTACCTTGTACCTTACAATCTCATGTAATAAGTTTGCAACTAAGAATTCCTATCAATTAAATTTAAAATAGTTCTAATTAACTTATCTCATTTTAGTTGGAATACATCTTTGTGAGGTTATTAGCTCCTTTAAAGTAAAGTGCCCTTTTTCAGACTAAGAAATATTTTTTCAGATAAAAATAAAAATAAGGATGTTAATATCAATAAATGGATAAGAATCTAAATTATAACTACTTGTAACATGGGAAACTATCAATAGAGAAAAGTCTTTTTAATTATTTATAATGTAGATCATTCATAAGCTTCATGATAAAGTGACTTCTGCTAACACAGTGTTTTCTGTTTGTTTACTTAAGAAAGAATCCTGGTGAAAACAGTAATACTTCTATCTGTCATAAGAAAGTTTATTCGCAAAATCTGTCATTATCATTTGCTAAATTAAGGAATGATAATAATAATGATACAGTGTTGATGGTAGTAGCTACTGGATGGATTTACTTTGTTCCTGGCACTTTGCTCCCAGATTTCCATTTCAGACAAGAAAGCTGGCACTCAGGAATGACAAATGACTTGGTTTAGTTCATGTAGGTGGGAAAGGGAAGAGTTAGATTTCAAATCTATGCCTGCCTTGCCCTAAGCCTTGCCTCTTTATTTTGCATCACATTTCTTCATTATAGAAAGAACAGCTTTTAAGAGCTTGCTGTTCTACCTTCACCTTTATCTCCTTCCTGTGAAGACATCCACTGCAGGATGATAACGGTGCTCCAACTGCAATATTTTGTTTGAATAAATAATAACAGCAGCGCACCTGACATGCGAGGTATGTACAATCATGTACATAGTCAGCAAAACAGAAAGTCAACAAAATAGACATGATTCTAAAACTCCAGAAGGGGGATATTAAAACAAAGCTGTGGGAACACAGAGGTGGAGTTAGGATTCTTGTCTGGATAGACTGGGAAGGTGTTTTATTACTGATCTACTGAAAAGGAGACTAGGACTTAATCTGATAGAAAATGTATGCTAATAATTGTTAGGGATTTTATTGTTTTCTATAAATCTCATTCCTCAATTTATCAGTAACTTAAAGGAACTATAGAACACATGATTCTAAAATTTTAGTATGTCTCCAGGAAGCATGGCTATGTATATTTTGCAATAAACACTGATCTCTAGGGAATTGGCCTTCAAATATGTTTCAGTCATTTGTTTTCATTAGGGCTCTTTTAGTTACTTAATCACACTTTTAACCAACTTTAAATTGAATCTGATGTTTTCTTAACTTGACGCAAATAAATATTATTCATAAAGTAATGAGTTTGGTGTACTAGTGTACAGGCAAGCAAACATGTTTAACCTTCTTTAACTTAAATTATGCATCTATCATCTAAAATAATTTTGTAATTGCCCTTGGTATATACTACCCACTGAGATCTTTTTAATTCCTGGGATGAATAGCCCTTCTTATCTTTTTGATGCAGGACATGGAAATTCATTTCCCTGAATAGTCAATGAAAGGATTACTCTTGGGTAGACTGGTGGGAGTGGAGCCCCATGCCATCCAACCAGCGGTGGTCAGGGATTGGAATCCTGTAATCCAGAGACAGTTCAGCAGAGACTGTAGATGAAGGGGGTGAGGACAGTAAAATTAAGCAGATATGAATATTTACATTCAAAATGACAGCTTCTCAAATGAAAATTGGTAAAAAACTGATGGTGGTTTTGTTAACCATATGATCACTAATAATATGAGGTAGAATGCCTAAAGAACTATACTGACCAACTAATGTGGATCCCTAGTAGAGTGAACAGGAGGGGAAGGTACTATAATTTATGGGATATGTGAAATGTCTTTATGAAATAAGAGATTTACCTTAAATATTTCAGTTGTTGTAATATGGAAGAAAGAAAATACCAGTGCTCAGCAACTCTTTGAGGTAGGAGTAGAAGGGTAGGTTTTGAAGCCATGGGAAGAACAACTTTAAATCAAAACTCTCCCAAAGAGGAAAGCTCTAGCTGTGGGAGGGAAGAGGACAAACTCCTGTCTTCCATAGAGGCAGCACAGACATATTTAAATCAAGAGAGAAATTGAATTTGATCATTTGTGAATTCCCTTCTTTCAGAGCCTAAGAAATTAAAGTTTTACACTTAAATTCATGTATCAAAGTAGGTCATGCTAGGCATTTACAAGAACAAATCTCTGAAAGTTTCATGCTACAGGGTTCAAAAGGTCTTAATGATTTCCAAAGAAATCTCCCATCTCCAGTCGTAACCTTTTCTGAAAGTCTCCTGTTAGAAACAAACCCACGACATTCAATTTCCATTCTACAGAGATTTTTATCCTCATAACTAAGCATTCTGAGCACTAAACTATTCATCAGGCTTAGGAAGGACTTTCTTGGGATAATGAATTTAAATAAACTGTTAACCTTTGAAAATGTGATTCTGAACAGAAGGAAAATGTCCAGCATACTGGCTGCTCTGTTAATATTTATCTAAAACATTGCCACATACAAGTGAGAGTATATACACTTGGAAATATTGCCCAGGTGTTCCTTATATTTAATGAGGTATAGTTCTTTAACACTTCACTTCAAGCTGTGGTGTGGTGTTGGTAGAATTAAGAATACAGTGTGTCAGTGAGTAAGTGGGCGTTTGCTGAAGTGTCTGATCACTAATCTCTGTCTACCCATTCCTAACCTTGCTGCTTTCGTATTATTCGTGATATATGTAATATTCTGATCACTCCTCGTTTATCTGTGAGAGCTTAGGGGGCATATTTTTTGGAAATAGTGTTGATTGAAATTACTGCTAATCTCAAAAATCTTTACGGTCTATGAGTAGGAATAGAGACCTATATATTATGTTGTTTTTAAATTCCTAACTAATATTTCTATTAACATCAAACATTTACCTCATTAAATGGGAAAATATGACAGATATGGCATTATTAACACAGTCAACATTTGTTTCCACTTCCCAGAATTCTGCCTTCTTTCTTAAAGTAAACTTGCTAGTTGTTTTCTTAGGGTGGACCACTCCTTCCTGACCCCTGGCCATAGACCTTTAATGAAGCTTCAGGGATGGAGCAGGGGACCTGGGCAGCTTGGAGATGACCTAAATCAGGCTGATCAGGGCAAGCAAAATTACTCAACCTAGGGCTTCATTTTAGCAACTAGGGAATGAATTTGCTCTCTCTCTCTTTTTTTTTTTTTTTTTTTTTTTCATTTCAAAGGCCTATGTATTCTCGTCTAAATCCTGTGATTCTACCAAGAGCATTGCTGGGTCACAATGCAAGAAAGTTTCTTTTTTATATCCTGAAATAGATTCTACATGATAATTTTATCAAAAAAATTCAAAACAAGTTGTTCTAAATAAAACGAATGGGTTGATAATAGAATTCCAGGTAGAAAAAAAATTTATTATGCTCATGTGAAGGCTGATTCCCAGTAAAATGTTCCTCCTCTCATCAATCCCAGATGATGGAGAATGTAATTTCTTCTTTATGTAAATGTAGTTCTATCAGACATAAAAGATAAAGAAAACATTTAGTACTGTGTCATTAGAGATAACCCATCAAGATGATTATATAAGCCATACCTCATTTTTTTCCTGATTTTTTCGTGTTCATAGGTAGAAGATTGTAATTAGAAGTTTCTTGAGTTCCCTAGAAACAATGGGAGGAGAATTAACAGTAAATGGCCCTATACTCTATCCCAGAAGATAAGTAGATAATGAGTGTAGGCCCTTTATAATTGGAGAATCTTTCTTTGTTAAATCAGGATAATACAATGTATATGTAATCTGTGATCCAGCATTCCCATGGGACAAAGGAGAACTCTGGACAAAACCTAACCCCACAAGAAAATCCTCATTTATGCATGCATCTCTGGGGATGATAGGAAACTAAAATTTTATCCAAATAAAAATAGTGCAGTGACTATCTCAGATATGTCCTTGATGCTACTGAGATCTTTCTTGACTCTTCCCTCTAGATCTGAAACTTGATAATCCCAGTTTGTCAAGGAGATGAGTTTTGCCTTGCCCAGCTGTATTTCCATGATTCACTGTGCTATGGCTATTTGAGGTTCTACTGACCACAGCCTTTCTAACTCTGTTTAGTCTATACCATGGCCATAGCCCATTCTGAGTTGCTTATCTCTTCCCAAATATATCTTCACTAGACTTAAGTGTCTTTCAACTATCACTGTTTTTTTTTTTTATCCTGAACACCACCAAATTTATGGATTTAGTGACTGAGTGCCCCATGCCATCCCCTGTAGTCCCAAACTCAGTGAACTATGCATCTATGCAGCAAATTGACATAAACAAGAATAAAAAGAAAAAGGCGGGAAGATGTTCACCATGTTGACTTTTAAGAAGCTGTGGCTATTGACAATTCGACTTTGAACTGAAGATAGACTACAATAGACTAATTATATAAATAATTGCCTAGAATATGAGATAATTATAGGGCCGTTGTTTATAAATGGCAGAGGAACAAAATCACCTAGTGGAATGATGGACACAACTATGAAGAAAATAACACTGAGCAAGATAAAGTCAATAACAGTCACTGAACAGAAAGAAAAAAAAATAAATTTAGCAAGTAGATGACCAAATGTTGAAGCGTCAATGAGGGCAAGCAGTAATCTGTTGGATAAGGGGGAGCTGGAAAAGTCAAAACAAGCCATGATCTCCAAAAGAAACACCAGATGTGGAGATGGTAAGACCCAATAATTTATGATTATACCATGGTTCTGAACAACTCTGAGAAAGTAGTTTCCCAGGGGGAAAAAATGTGATTAATTTATATTTTGCTAATAATCATTATATGGTCAATCCCGTCCCCAGACAAAATTCTACTGATTAAATTTATATTGTTGAATTATATAGGTTAAACCTTCTTCATTTTTTACATATCACATATTTCACATTCCTTTGCACATTCCCAACTTTCAGATACTCCAAATGTAACACTCTATGTTCATCAATGTACTAGCAAAGCTCATTTGGTCTGACAAATGAGTTCACATACTGTCATTGATGGCTACTTGGTGTAGTTCTAAATATTCTTTGTCAATGCACTCTGTTCTTGAAGCTCTTTTATTTTAAATTAAACTTTAATTTCTGGCATGTCACTTAATGTCTTTGAATCTGCCTTTTAGGTACAATTACATTTTGTCAAAAATCGATGGCATATGATTAAGACAAATGGAAGCAGTAACTGTCCATGTTATATTTCCACTTATAGGCATCAAATGTAGACTTTACATCTACCTACCAAGTTCTGCCAAGGAATGTACTTAGTGCTTAAAGAAATTCTACTTTTGACAACAGAACTGAGACTGCGTTGGCAGTTTTTTTTAATGAAGATTTCTGGAACCAATCAATGACTTCCCTGTAACACATCCTCTTGATTTAAATGCTAAGATTAATGGGTTATGTTTAGATGGTAAAGAGTCAACAGAATGGCTTCTGTTTTGCTGACATTGTTTTCTGTTCCAGACATATGAAGCATAATATCCAGGCGATGAAAATCGAGGCTGTTCTAAATTAAGAGAAAGCTCATTACATTCACTTCTTAATTAATAAAAATACAATAACTTAATAGTGCTTAACTGTGTGTCCCTCACTTCTCCTTTATATTTGAGCTGCCAGGATTTGACTGTTCATTTCCAGCCATCTGACAGTTCATTAGCACTGTCACCAAAAAGGTGGGAAGGGAAGAAAAAGAGGTGTAAATCCAATCAATCAATTTCACAGCTATACAACAGTGATAGTGAACACTTTCCTGGAGGAAGAATTTATACAAACATCTGAAATGAAATTTTCAGATAGTGACAGACCTCACTGTCTACATGTGGTGCTCCATTTTCTAGTATTTTCAGCAACTAGGGAGGGTGCAGAGCGATTTAAAGTAGATGTATATGAACTCAACAGCACCACCTACATTTATCCATGTTACATACTTTAGCACTAACTGTAACATTTTGTAGACCACTATTCTCATGAGATATTCACACTATTTGTTTTTTTTTTTTAAATCCATTTTATTATTTTGCTTAGGAATAAAATTAGCTGATTAATTCTGGGATTTCTAACAATCCATCTGGTTCTTAGAAGGTTGTGGTTGCTTGAGAGTTTTGTTGATTGTGATCAATGGAAGAATAAACAGACATATGCTGATAATGAAAAACCACAAAAATAAATACAGGCAGAATAATGGCCACAAATATAATATCATAAAAATGCTTTCCTTTCCCCTTGCAGGGTAAACACATCATACCTCTCCTATGTAGCTAGGGCTTTATGAGATTCAACTCCAGTTTTACATTGTTTAGGTTCTAAAATAATGGTCTTAATATTACATAAGTAATAATTATTCAATTCTGAAAAATTGCTTACATAAACATTTTTATAACTCATATATAACTTTGCTACAGAATGGAAAAGAAAAAAATACATTTTATCTTCATTTCATAATATTAAACAGAAAAAATTTATACTTTAAAAATGTTTATCCACTCAGTAAACTTCTGTAGATTTTGTTAATGAGAATAATAATTTCTAAAAAGTGGTTGTTACCAGGCAATAACTCAAATATAAGTTGTTTCTGGACATTTTTTATGTGCAGCAGTAAATTAAACATCTACACAAATGTTAATTTTTAAATGCACAGAGATCTCCAGAACTATTTATACCATTTGTTAAAACTATGCTATTTGAGCACAAAAGAAATGTCACAATTTCATTGTCTCCAAATCTGAGTTGGACATTGTCTCATCTTTTATTTTTCAAGAGAGAGTCTTTCATTAAATTATTATTAGTGACAAACTATAGGTTAAAAAGAAATAAATCCTGTATGCATCTATTGTCAAAATAACAACCAGTATATTTAGAAAATATATTTTCTCAGCAAAAAATGTTTTTAAAAGGTAAGATCAATAATAACAATTTTAATACACTTTATCCAAGTTCATGTTTTACATATAAAATAAGATAAAGCCTCCAACTATTACCATCATCAGCAGTTCCTTACATACATATGCTGTGCAAATTCAGGATATATATGTCATATAAGGTAAGCAATAGGTAAACCTTAGCTTTTTAAATATATCAATGATATTGCTATTTTGTTTACAATGAAAAACAGATTTTTGAAACACATTTCAGAAATGGGAATAGTTACCTGGCCACTTGGGAAATCCACTTCAGTTCTGTTGGAAAAGAAATTCAGTTGAATGGTTACCAGTCTTTCTTGAAGAAGAGCTTTGAAGTAGTAATATATAAGGTGTATTTTCTCATAAATGTTACTAGTGATCTTAGTAATAACCTTTAATTTACTAGTAAAGGAATTTGCCAAAAGTTCAGAACAGGATCAATATGCCATTTTTAATGTTTCTCTTTCTACAAACAGCAGCTCTCAATTTATTTCATGGAGTAAAAGTTACACCATCAGTACAATCAATGAATGTGTGTATGTTGTACATATGTCTATAAGAGACTTAATGTATCAACTTTTTCTAGTTAGCAGCAATGACAGACACAACAAGAACTCAGGTTACCACGGATGACTACTGTGATATCATAAATTTTTTCAATTTTACAATATATATATTTTTATTATTGTTTGAGATTCATTGAGGGCACAAAGAATTAAGATATACTAATTGCATTTGTTAGACAAAGTCTTTCTTATAATTGTGTCCTGCCCCCAAGAGGTGTGCCATATACCATGATCCCCCTCTTCCCCTCTCTCTGTTTTCTCATTCTGCTACCTCCCCCTTGGGTTAGTTCATCTACTGTCTTCATATTAGAATTGAGTACATTGGATTCTTGCTTCTCTATTGATGCTTTATTAAGAGGAATGTGTTAACCTCTATCCAGGTTAACACAAAAGACATAAACTGTCCATCTTTTTTTTTTTTTTTTTTTTTTTTGAATTTATTTATTTTTTTATTGTGGAGAAGGGGCAGGGAAAGAAGGCGGGGGAAGAGGTGAGTGACAGGGTCGGGCCAGTGGCATGGTACCACATTGGCTGTATCTAGGTAGAGGC
>CAUYPK010039652.1:0-19434 GCA_963574355.1 Loris lydekkerianus | reverse complement strand
CCCCCCCCCCCCCCCCCCCCCCCCCCCCCCCCCCCCCCCCCCCCCCCCCCCCCCCCCCCCCCCGCCACGAGATTTAAAATTTTCAGTTTTACTTAACAAAGTCCAGAGATTAGATTGTCTGGATAAAAATGGGATTATTCTTATTGATAGAGATGTTTTATATGACAAAAATAACAATATGATGAGGGAGGCAGGTGGCAAATCCAACTGCCACGACAGTCCCTACCTCCCCCTGTATCAGGGAAACACCCAAAGAGAGGGGCAGAGCCCACACTCTGTCTGCAGTAATCTCAACAAAAACTCATCAATGGCTGTGAAACAATGAGACTCTGTGAGTGAGGTCAGAGAAGACTGGAAAGCGAGGGGGCTGGGTCTCTGCGGGCCTCAGCAGCCACCTCTGGTGCTCTCTGCTCACTGCTGTGACATCCTTCAGCTCCTATTCCCTGGCCTAGGCACAGAAGCCGAACTCCAAATGCAGACAGAACTCCATTTCCCAGCAGTCCCAGAACTGGAACTGAAAGCGTAAAGGATCTCCAGAAATCTCCACCGACAGAATAGACAGAACCACCCTTAGCAGGAGGTGAACAGTCCCTGCCAGGCACTACAGGCATCTTCAGATAAGGATGCTATGGAGGCTTCTCTCACTCCAAAAAACTGCACGACCTCAGTTTTTAAATTCCTTTTTGTCTCCCAGTAAGAAACATAACCATGGGAGAATACAACATCAAGACAGTCCAACCCAGGGCTCCACGAATCGCCTCTGAAAGTCCTTCAGACATGCCACTCCCCACACCCCAGCACCTGCAGTCAGCAAGTCGTCAGAGCCTCTAATTTCTTTCTATCTGCCTCTCCATCTCAGTCTCTGTGCCTTTACCACCGTCTCTCATCTTCTATCAAATGGCATCCTCTAACACCTGGATTCCATTATTGGGCAGGCTTCGCTTGATAATATCCACAGGTTCCTCTTCCACAAACCCCAAGCAGATGCGTCTTCAGAAAGCACACCTCCCACCACCCAAGACTTTTACTCTGCTGCCTTTAGGACACAAGGGCCAAACCCTCTCCTCCCCCCCCCCCCCCCGCAGGTCCTCCAGGCAGCCCCAGCCTGGCCTGATCTATCCATCATGTCACCCCCGCCCCCCAGGCCTCCAACCATGCAGACCCTCCACATTTTCCCACAAAAAGTCAGACTGAAAATGTCTTAGCACAATTAACGGAGAGGGTGCCTGGAAGGCTATGTTAACCAGTGTGATGAAAATGTGTCGAACGGTCTATGAAACCAGTGTATGGTGCCCCCTAATCACATTAATGTACACAGCTATGATTTAATAAAAAAAAAAAAAAAATAGTAATTAACACACACAAACACACACACAAAAAAGGTCAGACTGAGTCTCCTCTCAGTCTGTGTGAATGCCCCCCAACTCTCGCCCTGTCTCTCTGCCTTCTTCGATCATAACCTGCCTTAATCGCTGTGCTCACCTGTTTGGGTACTTGGTTCCAAGAGTGTAAAACTTCTCACCAACCCCTCCACCATCAAAACAAACACAATGCCAAACCCCAGTCACTGGATAGGAACTCCCTATCTGCTCATCAATCAGGGCTGAAACACCAGGATCTAAACCTTCTTTTAAGAGTAATTTACATCTTGCTTTGAGAAAAATATTTGATAAACGCGTGATCCGGTGGCCAAGTCCCTTGCTGACATCACCACTCCACTTCCAAGCCAGCCTCTGCTGGAACCCATCAGAATAAGAGGAAAAGGCCTTATTTTCTTAAGGCATTATCTGACAGTACAGCAACATCACCAAGATAAAGTTTCCTGGGCTTTTCTCCAGGACACTTTCTAAGCAGGAGCTTAGCACTAAGACCATCGTCAAGGGCAAAAGAATAAAAGAAAAAAGTCACACATGCCAAGAAAATTCCAACCAAACAGTAACACTGTCATCAAGGACTTTAAAAGAAGAAAAAAGTGACATATCTGAAGAAATACCTTAAGTGAAACGTAAACCCTGGTACTCCCTGGCACGGGGAACCAGCACATGCAGTCTCCTACGTAGCCATGATAGCCCCATTGGTACCAAGTGACCAGCCTGGGAGGGGACTTACCAGTGTAAGGCAAACATTTACAACAGAAAGCTGGAGCCTAGTAGTACCCACCTCTCTGAGGAATTAAGAGAGGACAGCAGAAAGGGAGAGTACAGGACAGAACATTATAACAGATTCAACCAGAAAGGCAAACTCAGATCTCTTTGATTTGTGTTTTTAACATTTGGAAAGTGCTGACAGGTCAAGACTCTACTTATTAGTTCCAATTCCAAGTAGGAAAATGTGAGAATGAGAACAAGGCAGGAATAAACCAATTTCCTGAAAATAAAATGTAAATATTAATGGTAGGAAATGTAAACAAAACAGCTGCCCCACATAAATTGCTTCTGGAGGCCAATTTTCAGTGTGCACTCCCCACAATGGGTCCATTTATAAGCACTTGCAACCTCAGACAGCATGAACTCACGCTCAGAACAATCTCCCCACCCTGTGTGTTAAGTGGTAATAATGTGAAAACTACAGTAAGAGAAAAGTGATCAATACTTACACTTGCAACAGTCCAAAAGATAGGTAGGAGTAAACATTTCATCCAGCTATGTTCTAGCAAAGTCCATAGCAAGATCTCCCCAAAACTCTGCACAGGGCGGTAGGCTTGGAAATACTTAGGGGACGTTGGCCAGAACATCAAAACCAAAACCAGCCCCACCCCTGATGAGGAAAGGAAACGCCTGCTCAGAAGCACCCAGAAGGTGACCCCCCCCACCTCAGAAGGTCGTGGAAGCTGCCCCAGGGGACCAAGAATAGCCCAGTCCCCTCAGGGAAAGCCACAGGGTGTTCCTAAAGGCGTCTAGATTTCTATTTGTTGTGCCTTTTTTCCATCTAATAAAACTAGATGTTTAAGGACAAAAGTTGAAGCCTGGTATAAAGGTCGATTTCTTTTTCCACAATCAGAAAACCCATTTGCACCCCACTGTCCAAAGTCAATCACCAGCTAATCCAGGTGGGGGCGAAGTGAGAGGAAAAGGTTGCCAAGGGATCCACATGGAGCCTCTCACTGGCTCTCAGGCACACCAGGGCCCGGTGTGACCAAGCACCTCCTAGCTCTAGCTTCTGAAATACACATTGCCACAATCAGAAAGGATGCATGGTCACAAGAACAGACATTGCAAGGTTATCTTTACTCGCTTCCTGGGAGAAGCCTTACTCACCATATGGCAGTTTGCAATGGAACCGAGTGCAACCGCGGTTTATTAAAGTTTGCCACACATGAGAAATAAAGAAAAAGAAGAGCCTCTTGGTGATGGATATTTTTAATTAGAATGTTCAATTTTCAGGCACGGCTGCCTCTCTCTACTGATTTCTAAAGGCTTTCTTCTTGTGTTCACAGCCTGACAAGCCCCTTCAACACCCAGAGGGCATCTATGTTTCTGACTTGGGGAGATAGTGCCCCGGGGCAGCTCCCACCAGGGTTTCATGTGGCTACAGGGAGTGGAAAGGACTTTGCAGAAAGCATTATGTTCCGAGAGCATTTAACACAGAAAGAAGGTTGCCTATAATCAGAGGAAATTCTAGTGTCAGTCTGAAAAGCCCATGTTCATCTCCTTCATTCCAAGAGCTTTAAGATCACTATCATTTGCTCCTAATAAACAGCAGTCCTCAAACTTTTTATTTTCTTAAAAATTATCCTCTTAAAAATCAGGGAAGATAATAAGCTTCTATCATTACCAAAATGTTGCCACGTCAGAAATCAAAATGAGGGTTTTTAAATTTTTATTAATGCCTTAAAATTAATAATAAGCACGATTACGTTAACATAAATGACATTTTTATTTAAAATAAAACTATATTTTCCCAAACAAAAAGTTTTAGTGAGAAGAATAATAATGTTCTTCATTTTTGCCAATCTCTTTAATGTCTAGCTTGGTACTTGGGACTCAAGACTCTCACATTTGCAGTATGTAGCTATAGCTGAAGTGCCTACGGAATCCAGCCTCAGACACGACTACAAATCTACACATTGTCTTCTCAGTAAGTGTCAATATTTTTTGATATGACAGAAAAACTTAACAGGTGGTAGTTTGTTAAAGGTTATGTGCAATTAGAATCTGAAACCATTTGAAACAACTTATTCATACTCATATTAAAACCACTTAAAGTGGCCCTTTTACCCACACACTTTTGCAGTAGCAGGCACTGGTCATCTGGAAAAGATGGCTCTGCTGAGTTGTTAAGTCTGCCTCGTGCTCCCTCCACAACGCGGACACGCCTTCAAAGCCACCACCAGTCTCATCAGAAAAGTCTTCAGGCCTTGGCAAGCCAGCATGGTCACAGTGGCAGACACGAGCTCTTTAAGACTCTAATTTACAGATGAAAGCTCAATTTTTACCACTGGTAACAAATGCCATCGGTTGTTTTCCTTGAAGTGACAGCCTCATTTTGTTCATTTTTGAGAAAATTTTGTCAGTCGTTCTTTTGGGGAAGAACAATGTTCTGTGGAGCTGGGGGAGAGGCCCTAGTGGGTCACACAAGCGGCTGTCCTCAAGGCAGCCCACCAGTCTCAGTGTGCACAAAAGCTATGAGGCTGGTTATAAAGACAGGAGCTACAGGATCCAGAGTCAACAGATGAAGTTTGCTTTGTTTCAAGCTTAAGGCATTAAGGGTGCAATATCCTGTCCAGCAGAGCCTCGGGGACCCATAGCTCTGTCCTTAGTGCTCTTGTGCAGACGCAGATACTGTCCTAGCAACTGACCTCACAAACCCCTGAAGGGTCCTGAAGACCCCAGGAGACTACAAACATAATTTGAGAAGTGAACCACATTGAATTCGTAGGAATGTTACTGCACCTAATTTTCCATATTTGTGACAGGCACCACAGGAATACTTAACATAAATGTTCCTAGGGCCATGATGCCCCAAGAAATCTCCTATTCTGTTAGGACACTAAACAATCACAGAGTTAAGTGAAAATTACAAAGCTATAGCTTACTGAGATCTACTGGGCCACAGATAACAATTAATGGGCTAATAAAGGTCATTTTAAACAAGCTCTCTTCCCTGCCTATCCCTACAAACCATTCTATAATCTCTTTAAAAATAATAATAATAAATCAGACTATACAACTCCCTGTATAAAACCCCACAGTGGATCTCTAACACTGGAGCCACAGTGGGCCCAGTGGCTCACGCCTATAATCCCAGCACTCTGGAAGGATCATTTGAGCTCAGAGTTCAAGACCTGCTTGGGCAACAGTGAGATCCTGTCTGTACTAAAAAGAGACAAACTAGCCAATTCCAGTTCAGTGGATGTTTCTTGAGGCCCAAGACTCTCTTGCCACGAAAACTGATAAAATCTAGTCTGAGGGGGCGGCACCTGTGGCTCAGTGAGTAGGGCGCTGGACCCATATACCGAGGGTGACGTGTTCAAACCCGGCCTCAGCCAAACTTCAACCAAAAAATAGGCGGGTGCCTATAGTCCCATCTACTCAGGAGGCTGAGGCAAGAGAATCTTCTAAGCCCAGGAGGTTGCTGTGAGCTGTGGTGCCATGGCACTCTACCAAGGGCAATGAAGTGAGACTCTGTGTCTCCAAAAAAAAAAAAAAAAAAAAAAATCTAGTCTGAGGACCAGGAGCAACCCCAGTCATGGTAAAAGTGACAAGGACCATAGGAACATGACATGTAGCAGAGGGAAGGTGGACATTTCAGGACAAGGTCCGCAGGAACATGACATTCAGCAGAGGAAAGTTGGGCCTTGGAGGCAACACTACAGAGCTGGCAGCATCTCAACACTGAAATGTGTGAGGGGCAGACTGGTGGCAGAAGAACAGCCTCATCCGACAGGGAGGTGCAAGTGGGCTGTGAACCCCAAAGGTGAAAATAGAGGGCAGAACCAACCTAGCACAAAGCCAGCCCCCACCAGAGTGAGGTGTGCACCAGGGCGCCATGCTTGCCAGACCTTTTTAGTGTCCTTTTTCATTTTAATTCTTTGTCACTTTCTGAAAAAGGAAATATAAGTGTTGATTTTTGGCCAAATAGAAAGGGGAATGAAAAACAAACCCCCTGATGTGTTTCCTGAGACCATGACGTGGGCATTGCACAGGGATCATGGGGTAGGCAGAGGCAGCCGATCAACTCAGCCAGTCTCAATTCAGCAAAATCTATGACAACTCAAGTGAGGATTTTTGTCTCTCAGGTTCAATTTCAGTGAAAAATAGGCCTGCATAAGCTAGGCTCTGTAGTGAAATCAGGATGGGCTGACACAGAAGTTAACTTATGGCTTCCCAGTTGCACCAAACAATTATATCTGTGCCAGCAGCTGAGAATGGATGCCCTCGCAGGCTCCTGGCACCCGCCTCCTGGTCTTGTTCGCCTGGCTGCAGAGCACCCCTGACAAACTGCAACAACCTCGTGACGGATGCCAGAAAGCAAAGCTCACAGCATGGCTGAGCACAGGGACTCAGAAGAGCTCAGAACAATGTTTAATGAGCTCTACTGAAGAATCCTGAGTAAACTGCATATGTACCTAAATTACAAAAGGAAGCATATTTAGGATGAGTATTTTGCATAAATGTTACAAGCTTTGGACCTCTAGTCACTACAGAATTTGTTTAACAGGTATTCAAATACTTTAAAACCCAACCAAAAATAACATAATTTCTAGAGTAAGAGTACCTCCAGGTTCCTCCTCACACTGCCCACTATAAACTCTGAGCTACATGGAGATGGTCCTAGGTAGACTCACTTGAGAAACACTGCAGTCCCTGAGTCTGAATTCTTAAGGCACATGAACACGGGTGCCCACAGCAGCGTGCTCAGGACCAGCCTGTGCAGAGCCACACCTGTACCCCCAGGAGCCCTGTGGCCCGGCACCAACCCGGACAGACACAGCAGCCCCGTGCACTTCAGAATACGAAGGAAAAACATATTAAACAAAAGAACTGGAACAACAGCAAGCTATTATGAACTAGGGACATTCTTGCATAATTTGGTTTTAATTCAATTTCTGATCAACACCTTCCCCAGCTCTCTACAACCATTTACATAAAGGCAAATTCTCATTCTCTTTTAGAGAAGTGTAAGGAGGCAGGGAGACAATACAGAATCCAGCTGTAACCAGCTCCCACTCTCTCTATAACTTATGAATCCACATAGATAATATGTAGCTTATCCTAAATGTCTAAATTCTGGTAATATATTATCAGTAAATATCCAACATGTCTGAGGCCATTTATTTTAATGGAGTTTCATAACTTCCCAGCTACCAAAGCCCTGATTGAATTCAAAATTCAAAACATAACTCCCATATTCATGACAAAAATTCTTCCAAATAAACAACAGCTCAAACAGTAACACGCTGATGGCGTCCACATTCTAAGAGACAGGGAAGAGAGAGGACGGATCCCGCAGGCAGCCAGTCCTTAGACAAGGGGGAAGTCACAAGAAGGTCCAACGGGGAAAGGATAAGGGAGAATGGGGTCCTGGAGAAGGACCATCCAGGCTGAGTCACCGGGACCCTGCACCCAGGAGCCCACAGCTCCACTCCTCCCTGCACCCGCACGTGCCAAGCAGCTACTTGCAGTAGTGGCCTCTTTGCTCCACGTGGGTGGAGAAACTTGCACAGGGTTTGCTCCCAAAAGAAGTTCACTCATCTTGAAACGCAGTTCTTTATAAGTCAGCTTATAAAGTTTAAATTTTTATTTTTTTACATGGTTTTAGCTCCCCTGAGTTCTGATTTTAACAGTTCAAAGAACTCAGCACTTCACAGACTCCTCTGAAGCCCCTGGACGAGCAGTTTTTCTATAGCTCTCAGTAAAATCTCAGCAAACAAAATATAAACTCCAGCGAAGTACAATTCAGGATGCTAACTGATTTTCCCCTGCACAACTCAAAACTCAGCATTCAGGACAAAGAAAGTTAAAAATGTGGGCATCCTCAGCCTGCCAAGCACAGTTGCGGGGCCTCTGTCCCACAGCAATGTGACCTGACCTCCGCAGAGCAGGCCCCGTGGCCAAGGGCTAGGAGCACACAACATGCAGCAGCTCCCTCTCCTGGGAGCCACAGGCAGCTGACACCAGGACAGGAGGGAGAAACACACTCCCAGTCTGTACTGCCAGTGGAAGGACACCTCAGCAAAGGTCTCACTGTCCACCAAACACAGTCCAAACGTTAAACAGCCTTTGCTTACCCACAACAAACCACAGGGCTGAAGACTGCCTGAGTCACTAGATAGTACCATCCTGGTTTCTATTATCCAGCTTATTTCCTCAGAGGACCTGGAAACACTTTCCAAAAGGTACCAAATTATTCCTCCACTTCATGACCACAATCGAAAGGCCTATAGGGGCCAGGCACGGTGGCTCACATCTGTAATCCCAGCACTTTGGGAGGCAAGGTGGGCAGATTGCCTGAGCTCACAAGTTCAAAACCAGCCTGAGATAGAGTAAGACCACATCTCTAAAAACAGCCGGGTATCATGGCGGGCACCTGTAAGTCCCAGGTACTAGGAGGCTGAGGCAAGAGGATCTCTTGAGTGCTAAGAGTTTGAGGTTGCTGTGAGCTGTAACGCCTCGGCACTCTACTCAGGGTGACACAGTGAGACTCTGTCTCAAAAAAAAGAAAAAAGGCTGATAGGATTATCTCCATTTTATAGACAAAGACTCCAAAAAAAAATGGAGCGGAATGGTTCCCAGGGGCACAAGTGGTGGGACCCAGAGCAGAGCAGGCTCCTGACCACAGGGGCCTCAAAGTACCAAGCAAGATGGGCTGCAGTAGACAAAGACCATGGTTATTATTTCCTAATGTACACCTTGGTTGACAATTGCTCTTAACTTATCAAAAGTATGACTGAGGCTAAAAATTGTGAAAGTTTTTCTAATAGAAAAACACAAATTTAAAACAATCCTTCTCCCCCGTTGCCACCTTCACATGTAAATGTACATGTCAGACACAGGTAATAACATGCCTTTGAAGAGTCACTGTTTGGACTGTGTTGAGTAGACAATGAGGCCTTTGCTGAGGTATCCTTCCGCTGGGGGGGACAGACCGGGAGGGTGTTTCTACCTCCTGTCCAAGTTTCTACCATATTGTTCAGAGTAACATGGATCCTGGGTCCACGTAGTCCACCTTTTCAAGGAAGAGAAAACATGTAGCTCCAGCCAGCTGGGCGCACAGACCAGGGACTTACAAACATCACCTCTTTACAGACACATCAGGGAAGCACCTATCAACACCCCATTTTACAGAAACCGATGTTGAGTGATTAAAGAACCAATGCACCAAAGACCTCGATTCTCACAGCTCAGACATCAGCTGGGCTGCACCCTGAATTCCTTCTACACAGCATCTCCCAGTAACACAGAAATCCTGCCACAGGCCGAGAGATGGGACCCCAGTGAGAATTTTCAGTGATAGTGAGATGACCAGCTATCTGGCCTGCTGAGGAGTCTGTTTGCAGTGGGCCCTGAGAAGCCACAGGCTAGACCACTCCCTCTCAATTGGGCCAATGGTGGCCCTTCTCAGCAGGGAAGGGAGCTGCCCAAGTCCCTCTAGAGCCCTCCCTCTCCCTTAGCATCCCCAGCTCACACAACTGATGCTGAGCGCATGGCTTTCAGGCCTCTCAGGATCCGAGCTCTTTGGCCACCTTTCATCAGGTCTGTTCCATGAAGTTCAAAATCTTAGTCCAGAACAGAGTAAGACACTCCACATGCAGTCCACTGCACAGACAGGAGGGCACACACAGGCTCTCGAGTAGAAACCTGTCTCAGCAGATTCATATGCAGCCTTCATAAATCTCCAGGGCTTTTACCTGAGTTGCTAAGTGTTTATCTGCACTTACACAATTGATAGGAAAAAAGAGAAGTGCGGGAAGGGAGAGGGAGCAGAGGGGCAGAGACTAGTCTGGGCTTCCAAGTGTCGGTGTGTATTTCACCTTCTACCAGCATCGCAACCTTTTAAGACAATGATAAATCATGACTCTCTCATCTACGTTATGACCTGTCCTTCCCACTTTATACCATCAGCACACTTGGTAAGCACACCTTCCTCGCTACCCAAGGCACTGAAAGAAATGTTGAGAAGGACAGGGTGAGTCACTGAACCCCAAGCTACACTTCCACAAGATCTCCCTCTGTGTGGGAAAGGTCACAAAACAATGCTGCAGAATCACCTGGGATTAAGTATTAAGACCTTGAAGTTCACTCTCACTGTTTCATTTAGAAATGGGGAACAGGCATAAACAATAAAAGAAGTGACAAAAGTGACCCATAAAGATATATAAAATGTTCAACTACATCAATACTCAAAAAGTATAATTAAAACAATGAAGTGATCAAGTATCTACTTAACTGCAAAGGTATTTTTAAGTGGTGACACCTAAGACTAGCAAGTACAGGAAAGAAACCCTCTCCATCCCCACTAGTCAGCATGTAAAATGGTACAACTCTTCCCAAGAAGAATTCTGCAAAATATGTTACTATCTCTTAAGGTGTTTGTATCCAGTTATTTATGTCATTTCCAGGAACTACGCTAAGAAAATACACAAAGTCTGAACAAAGATTTATACACAAAGAATATAACATCATCTGTAAAACTGAAAAATCAGAACAACCTAAATTCCTAATAGTACAAAAGTGGTTAAATAAATTACAGGTACTTCCTCCTAATAATAAAATATATGTGTGTGATTCCAAAGAAATTCTCCTGGAAAAGGACATGAGGTCGGGAAATGCCACTGGCTATGAGAAAGCCATATGCCCACAGTGGTCAGCTCTTCCTTTTCTAAAGTTTTGAGTCAATTGTTTCAAAATTCTGCTTCTCTTTCTAAAGTACAGGATAAATAGCAAAGTACAGATGCTGCATGGTGGTTCCCTGTCTAATCCCACAGTCAAACTTGGGAGCAAAATTTATAACTAGAATGAAAAGCTCACAATCAGGCCAGGTGCAATTGCTCACACCTGTTATCCTAGTACTCTGGGAGGCTAAGATGGGTGAATCACCTAAGCTCATGAATTCGAGACCAGCCAGAGTCAGAGCAAGACCTCACCTCTAGAAACAGCCGGGTGTTGTGGCAGGCACCTGTAGTCCCAGCTACTCAGGAGGCTGAGGCAAGAGAGTCGCTGAACCCCAAGAGTTTGACATTGTCATGAGCTGTGACACTATGGCACTCTACCAAGGGTGACAGAGTGAGACTTTGTCTCAATTTTAAAAAAAGAAAAAAACCTGGCTAAGCACCTACAGCTCAGTGGCTAGGGCGCCAGCCACATACACTGGAGCTAGCAGGTTCAAACCCAGCCCAGGCCTGCCAAACATCAATGACAATTACAAAAAAAAAAAAAAAAAAAAAAAAGCCAGGCGTTATGGTAGGCACCTGTAGTCCCAGCTACTTGGGAGGCTGATGCAAGAGAATCGCTTATAACCAAGAGTTGGAGGTGGCTGTGAGCTGTGACACCACAGCATTCTACCAAGGGCAATATAATAAGACTCTATCTCAAAACAAAAAAAGAAAAAGAAAAACTTCAAGAAGAATGATACTGACCTCCTCCTGATACTCATATATGGCGCTGAGCTACCCCACATTCAGATTTTTATAAAGACATGACTTCCTAGAGCTCGAACTTGCTCATTTATATGCCTTAGGAATCTTTCTGAAATGTGTTAATTTGTTCTCTTACTTAAATGGACAGTCCTCGGCAAGGCCAGCATGCTCATGTGAATGTCATGGACATGTGGTCATCACTGAGGACAACGTGCAGCAGGACTCCAACTCCTACCTCCCAGAGAGAGAAAAGTCAGAACCTCTTCCTAGCCCCTCCATAGTGATCACGGGTGACCCTTGGCCTCCCTGGCCTGTGGCAGGCATGAAGTGTTAGCATGGCCAAACCTCTACCCTGGAGCTGAGGAAGGGGCCCACAAAAGCCCGGAGGCCCTCACACAGCAAGCAAAGAGGCTCTGGCAGGCCAGGCCAGGCCCTGCTCAAGCAGTGACCCCCTGTGGGACAGGCATAAAGCAAACTCTGCAATCAGTAGGAACTGCAGGGACTCAGCTACTCAGCTTCCTCCTGGGTTCAGCTATCAGGGACTCCAGGGGGAGGTTGAGCAGGCAGAGGAGGGAGAACCCTGGCACCCTCCAGCTTTTTCCTGCTGCCAAGCGGCCTGGCGCACGCCCCATATAGTGCAGCAGTACCGGGCTGCGTCCCCATCTCTGTGAGCACTACTGAGCCCTCCTCTCACTGCCGGGAGCTCCTGGACTGTTGCAGTTACTATCTTAGCAGTTTCCCAAGGTTTCCTGCACGTTCAGCCCTCCAAGCCTGCAAAACCAGTTCCCCTCCCTAAGTTTCCAGGTTGGAGTGCCCTACCTTGCTGTCTTCTTTACTGGACACATCCTCTGAGATGCACACAGAGCTGCAGAGACAGCATCAAATGACACGGCCTGTCCTACTGCTTGACCATCTGGTCCTGCTGATCATCACCCCGTCCACCCACGACTACAGTCAGGCCTGGATGCAAGGACCCTGAGGAATTGACTTTGCCCCTCAAGCCTTCAACTTCCTCCCCTGTACACTCAAGATCAAGGCAGCGTCAACATCAGGTGACTGTTGAAATGGAAGGCGGTGTGGGGTCCTCCCTACTCCTGTCCGCTAGGCCAAAAAGAGTCCTCTCGGATGACAGTTTTGAACCTTCACTACATCAGCCACATACCTGGAATAAACTCCAATACAGCAGTGTACATGCTTTATAAAGACAGTGCTTATAAAAACAATAGCACATCACAGGGTGACTATCTCCTCCTCTCTCCCCACACTGCTTTCTATTAACACAGCTGAAGGTGGCCAGGCAGGCCCAGATGCACCTGGCGTGGCCGCACATCAGTGTCAGGGCACATCCTGCCTCAGTCAACTAAAATAAGTAAACACATTGACATAAGCATGAAAAGAGCTCAAAGTCACTACTATTGCTTCATTTAGTGTGGTCTTCTAACAGCATTTCAGCTATCACCCCATCCCGCCCAGGAAGGCTTCAGATGCCAGGCCCTCTGGGAGACGGGCATATTGTGGAGACACAGCACAGAAGAGGCGGGGGATGGACCACAGACGCCTTCCCATGCCCCCTGCTCCCTCTTTACCTACCAGCTGATGAGGCACAGGAGAGGCGGGGGACGGGCCCCAGACGCCTTGCCTTGCCCCCTGCTCCCTCTTTATCTACTACTAGCTGATAAAAGGTGTGGAAGACACACATACCCAGTCCCTGAATAGCTACAGTGGAAAGGCCTATAAAGTAGCAGGACAAAAAAGGGTCTGGCCACAAAATCCAGCCTAAAAGAAAGCACTTTGGTCACAAAACCAGCTGCTGGAGCAGAGGCTGGCTGAGTTAGAGCTGAGCACTCATGTCGCAGTGGGCATGAATGACAGCAAGGCAAGCCCTCCGCAGCAGGTGGGTGGGCCCTGACTGCCACCAGCAAAGCGTCCACACCCAGAGACCAAGTGGCCACAGCAGTCTCCAGTAACCAACACCTGGGCTGGGCGTCAGTTCTCATCAATATGTTGTACAAATAACCCTAAAATAATTTTATGACAATTCTGATTGTGAACAAATAGACTCTAACAAGTGAGAAAACTTTTGAGCCCAAACCAACTTCATCTTTTTCATTTTGTTCAGCCCACAGGGCAAGCATGGAGTGACCAACTCACTTTTAAAGAACAGATGGCAGGTCATGAGCTAGATATGTCATTCCATGAAAAACAAGTTTTATCTGAAAAGACAAGTATGAACAATTTTCCCTACAAACTCTAACAAGCATGCCTTGTCCGTGAACCTATGAGTTGTGGCTCCACCTCCGGGGGCAAGGTGACAGACCAAAATGTCCTAACAGGAGCAATTCTGGGAACCAGAGAGGCTAGAGTAAGACTGTCAGAAAAGGAAAGGGAAGGAAAGGAAAATGCCAGGACAGGAACAAACTTCCTTCAAGCAGCTTCTAGTAGTACTGCATTACTACTACCATTTCTTTGATGTTTCAAATCTTTCTTGGTATTGGTTGCTTCTTTTACAAATCTCTTTAAAAGTAAAAAGATTAAGGCAACAAACTATGGTGATTCAGGTTTGGGGTACAAAGAAGCACAAAATGCTGTGGGTTCAAAGGAGGAGCTGGAGGATCCAGGGAGGGTCCAGAGGTGCTGCGGGCACCCCACTCTTGGGCCTCCTCACAGGAGCAGGAATGTGCCTGGGTAAGTGGGAATCCTGGGATTAAAAAAAAGACTGCAACTCAAAAAAAGAGCACCATTTGTAAAAACTGACCAGTTACATGCAAGCTAATAAATCTGGATGCAAGAATATTTTATAACCCTCATTTCAATTCACTGTTAGCATAGTAAAAGTAGCCTTTTTGTCTTTCCAACAAAAGTACTATTTAACATATTTTTTGTTAATGCCTAATTTGAGTTCTTTCTCTTTTTTTTTTTTTTTTTTTTTGAGACAGACTCTAGCTTTCTTGCCCCTGGTAGAATGTCATGCATCACAGCTCCTGGCAACCTCAAACTCTTAGGCTCTTGCCTCAGCCTCCCAAGTAGCTGGGATCTCAGGCACCCTCTACAAAGCCCAGCTATTTTTTAGGGGTCTCACTGTTGCCTCGCCCCCCCCCCCCCAGAGTGCTGGGATTATAAGCGTGAGCCCCCACACCCAGCCCCTCTCCTCTCTCTTTTCATACAATGATATCTTTATTCTTTATTAAGACTCATACCTTCCCAGCCTGTGCTAGAAGCTGGAGACACAGCTTTGGACAAGAAGGAACAGTACATTTCTGGAGCAGGGGAGGCAGGCATTTTCTCTCATAGGTAGCAAACTGCCAGACACATAGGAACTTAGAACAGCACAAATCTATTATGTTTTGGTGGGTCAGAGCTCTGGTATATTTTAGTTGCATCCTGTGCTCAGGCTCTGAAGGCTGGAATCCCGGTGAGGTCAGACACACCTTCATCTGAAGCCTTGACGAGGGGGAGATCCATTTCCACACTTCTTCAAGTTGTTGGTAGACTTCATTTTGGGAGCTGCATAAGGCTCAGGCTTGCTCTCAGCTCACTGAGGCCTCTCACTACTCAGCAACTCACCTCTTCAAAGCTAGCAGCTGCAGAACCTCCCACACCTCAAATCTTGGACATTGGGAACAGCCCAGACCCAAGACCCAAAGGCTCACCTGCTTAGGTCAGGAACACCCAGGATCATCTCCAAACTGATTTAGGACTGGAGACATCAGTGAAATGTATTCACCTAATCAGTCGTGCCACTGCACTCTATCCACTCACAGGAGATGATCTTAAAAGTCTTCAGAGAGTGAGGGAGGAGCAAGATGGCGGCCAAGTAACAGCTTCCTTGCAACTAGGCATGGTAAGACTGGGGAGAGAAGAATTCAGGCATCTCTGGCTGGTCGGATCTGCCCAGAAACATCCCATTGGGGACATAGGGAGTCAGTGAGAGACTTCTGGACCCCATGAGGAGGAAAAAAGCAGTGGAGAACTGGCAAGTGGTTGCGTGTGTTCATTCGGTCTAATCCCACCAGCAGCTGTAAGTACAGCAGCAGTGAGATTGTAAACTGGAAAGGACTTACCTGTGAGCTGTTTTGTATTTTTTTGGACTTGGCACCCAGTTGAACTACCTTGGGGGAACTTGGGCAAGAGTGCAGAGGACTTTAAGCATTGTCTAGGGCCCCAAACTGAGCCGCTGAGCCAGACAGAGCTAATAGTGTTCAGCTGTGGGCCATATGGAGCCATTGTGGGAGAACTGCCCCAGCAAGCTCTGCTCTCAGGGTCACAGAGCAAAGATCAGACAAGAGCAATTAATGTAGTGAGTTGGCAGCCTAAAGGTGGGGACTGAGATGCCTTACAGCCTTATCCCTCAGGGGCATAGCATGAGATCAGTTTTGGCACTGGGTAAGTGGACAGCCACTTCAGGAGTGCTCCCAGAGACAAGTGCTTTCCTGGGAAAGCTTGTACTTAGCCAAGGTTAACAGTTTAAAGTACCTTTTAAATTGGCTGAGGAGAGATTTAGTATCTCTACCCTGTGAGGTTTGAGAAATCAACAAAGGCCTCCAGTCTCCATCTCATGTAGCCATATCAGCATTGTGATTAACATTTCGTACCCCAGAAGATTACCTGTTGCCTAGACAATATTCAGCAAGATATATATACTCCTTTGTTTTTGGTTTTGGTTTTGCTTTTGTTTTATTTTATTTTGTTTTTAATTTCAACATTTTCCCTCTAGATTTTCCTATTTTTTTCCGTTCTTTTCTTTCTTCATTTTTCTAGTTTAAATATAATTTTCCATTGTTGCCTTCTTTAACAATTAAAACTTCATTTTGCTAGTGTTTCTATCCCTATTATTTATTTTTCCCCCCAATTTTATCCCATAAAGTTTTCTGTTTGCTTGTTTTAGTTTGATTTATAGCATTTTTGTCTTTCCTCTCTACTTGGTGGAGGTGGGGTACTGTATCTGAACAGGCTGGCAAAGAGCCAGGGAACCACACACCCCGGCACCCCCAGAGGTTGGGGTTTTTTAAGGTTGGGTCAAAGTACCCTACTGTCACTTATATTGCTCCTGCCTCCCTCTTTCTGTGCCTCTCTTCTTTTTATAAATTTTCCCTCTTACCCATCCCCTCTCCTTTCTCTTTTTTTTTTTTTTTTTTTTTCTTTCTTTTTTCCCTTCTTGCTCTTCAACCTTCTCATCCTTCTGGTCCTGTACCAAAGGACTCATCAAAATCCTAGTCCAAAGGCACAGCAACTTAAAGAGCAGAAGAAGTGAAAGGGAAATTAGGGCAAGGAAACAGATAAAAGAAAACACTCATGAGGAAGAATCAGCAGAAAAATCCTGGCAACATGAAAAACTAGTCCAGAGCAACCCCACCCCTCCAAGGGACCGTGATGTAGCTACTGCAGAGGATTCCAACTATAAAGAAATGTGAGAAATGACAGAAAGGGAATTTAAAATACAGATGATGACAACAATGAAGGGAATAATGGAAACAATGAAGGAAACTGCTGATAAAGTAGAAAAGAACCAAATGGAAATCCAAAAACATAATCAAATAAGAGAGGAATGATATGAAGAATATAGAAAGGATATAGCAGAGCTGAAGGAACTGAAGCAGTCAATTAGGGAAGTATCAATAGAAAGTATCAATAGAAAGTATGCAATAGAAAGTATCAACAACAGATTAGACCATGCAGAAGAAAGAATCTCAGAGGTAGAGGACAAAGCTCTTGAGATAGATAGTTAAAGAGGCAGAAAAGAAGAGAGAAAAAGCAGAATGTTCACTGATAGAATTATGGGACTTTATGACGCATTCAAACATACAAGTGATAGGTATCCCAGAAGGGGAAAAAGAATGCCCCAGAGGAATGGAAGCCATACTAGAGAATATTATGCATGAAAATTTCCCAAATATCACCAAAGATTCTGACACACTCCTTTCAGAGGGATATTGGACCCCAGATCGCCTCAACTCTAACAGAGCTTCTCCAAGACATATCGTGATGAAACTGTCCAAAGTCAAGACAAAAGAAAAGATTCTTCAAGCTGCCAGGAGTAAGTGCCAGTTAACCTACAAGGGAAAATCCATCAGGGTGACTGCAGACTTCTCTAATGAAACGTTTCAAGCAAGAAGACAATGGTCATCTACCTTTAATCTACTTAAACAGAAAAATTTCCAGCCAAGAATTCTATAATCTGCTAAGCTATGCATTAAAATTGACAGAGAAATCAAATCATTTACTGATATGCAAACATTGAGGAAATTCACCACAACAAGACCAGCTCTACAGGAAATACTTCAACCTGTTCTACACAATGGATCAACAGCAAAGTAAGAACTCAGAAATTAAAGGACAGAACCTAGCTTCCACAATGATACAAAAGATAAAACTAGGGCCACGCCTGTGGCTCAAAGGAGTGAGGCACTAGCATCATACGCCAGAGGTGATGGGTTGAAGCCCAGCCCCGGCCAAAACCTGGGAAAAAAAAAAAAAAGATAAAGCAATGGGACTCACAAAATAAGATGAATAGAACACTACCACACTTATTAATTATCTCAATAAATTTTAATGGCTTGTATTCCCCACTGAAGAGGCATAGTTTGGCTGATTGGATTAAAAAACACAAGCCATCCATTTTCTGTCTGCAGGAAACACACCTAGCTTCAAAAGACAAATTAAAACTCAGAGTTAAGGGTTGGAAGACAATTTTTCAGGCAAACAAGAAGAGGGGTTGCAATCTTATTTTCAGATACATATGGATTTAAAGCAACTAAAGTCAAGGGGAAAATACAAGAAGACGTTTCAATTCTAAATATTTATGCACCCAACTTATATGCTCCCAGATTCTTAAAACAGACCTTACTCAGTCTGAACAATATGATATCCTATAACGCCATAATAACAGGGGACTTTAACACTCCTCTTACAAAGCTGGATAGATCCTAAAAACAGAAACTAAACAAAGATATAAGGGACTTAAATGAGACCCTAGAACAACTGTGCTTGATAGACACACATAGAACACTCCATCCCAAAGATAAAGATATACATTCTTCTCATCACCCCATGGAACATTCTCAAAAATTGATCATATCCTAGGACACAAAACAAACATCAGCAGAATCAAAAGAATTGAAATTTTATCTTGCATCTTCTCAGACCCTAAGGCACTAAAGGTGGAACTCAACTCCAACAAAAATGTTCAACCCCACACAAAGGCATAGAAATTAAACAACCTTCTGTTGAATAACAGATGGGTGCAGGAAGAAATAAAACAGGAAATCATTAACTTCCTTGAGCATAACAAAAATGAAGACACAAGCTACCAAAACCTGTGGGATACTGCAAAAAAAGTTTTGAGAGGAAAATTGATCGTTTTAGATGCCTACATTCGAAAAACAGAAAGAGAGCGCATCAACAAACTCACAAGCCATCTTACAGAATTGGAAAAAGAAGAACAATCTAAGCCTAAACCCAGCAGAAGAAAAAAAATCTCCAAAGTTAAATCAGAGATCAATGAAATTGAAAACAAAAGAATCATTCAGAAAATTAATGAAACAAGGAGTTGGTTTTTTGAAAAAATAAATAAAATGGATAAACCTTTGGCCAGACTAACAAGAAATAGAAAAGTAAAATCTCTAGTAACCTCAATCAGAAATGATAAAGGGGGAAATAACAATTGATGTCACAGAGTTACAAGAGATCATCTTTGAATACTCCCAGAAACTCTATGCCCACAAGTTTGACAATGTGAAGAAAATGGATCAGTATTTAGAATCACACCCTCTTCCTAGACTTAGCCAGGAAGAAATAGAGCTCCTGAACAGACCAATTTCAAGCATTCAGGTCAAAGAAACAATAAAAAAGCTTCCAAC
>CAUYPK010039651.1:0-33848 GCA_963574355.1 Loris lydekkerianus | reverse complement strand
CAGCTCTTGGGCTTCTGCGATTCTTCTGCCTCAGCCTCCCGAGCAGCTAGGACTACAGGCGCACGCCACAACGCCCGGCTATTTTTTGGTTGCAGTTCGGCCGGGGTTGGGTTTGAACCCGCCACCCTCGGTATATGGGGCGGGCGCCCTACTTACTGAGCCACAGGCACCACCAGAGTTGGGGTCTTGATATGTTGTCCAGGTTGGACTCAAACTCTTCAATTCAAGTGATCCTTCTGCCTCACACCCCCAGTAGCTAAGACTATAGGCATGCACCATTATATCCAGCTGCTGCTTTAAAAAAAAAAATCAATATCCACTTTTCTACCTCTAACATTCCTTATTGCTCCTTTGCTGTTATTTTCTTCCATCTGTTTATTTGGTTTTGTGTCTGACTCCCCCCAATGGACTATAACCTACATAAGAAATGAGACTTCACTGCTTTATTGCCAGAGTCCAGAAGATTACTGGAGAAGTTCAGTATTATTATTTAATATTATTATTCAATAAATATTTGTTGATTGAATTAACACCAAAGCTGAAAGGAAAGTTACTCAGGTAACTATGTGTGTAATTATACAATCCACTTAACACTGCAGATTGATTGCACTTAGAAAGCATTAAAAATAAAAGTTGAGTTATATAAAATTAAGTTCTGGGACTCACAATCAGAATATCATATATAAGAACCTTTGTTAGGACTCTGCACAGCACCAGGGCAGGTGGTAGGGACATCTATAATAATGACATAAAATGACCTAAGAAACCACTGGAAGATTTTACCAGGGCCAGTTCCTTGGGAAATAAGGACCTATAAGCCATCACACAAATTGTCACATGAACGTATCTTTATCTTACTATCAGGATAAGGAAAAAATAAATTAATATCTTAGCAAAACTCCACACCAGAACAAATATGTCCATAAAAATCAATGGATAATTCCCCTCCCTTATCCTCAACCTCTACTTTAAAAAGAAAATATATGGCTATTATGGTGTTGTCTATTAGATTCTGTATAAATTTCTTCCATTAGACATATTGATCTCAAAGAAATCAAATTTTCTTATGAGTCTATGTTAGAGGATAACAATCTTGGTATTACAAAAACAAACAAGATCCCTGGTTAGTGATCTTAGGAAATAGGCTAACTTCAATTTTATTTGTCAGTGGTTAAAAAATTGTAACTGCCAACATTCATGTTTCTTTTATGAAAACATCAATAGCTCCTAATCCCTATAATTTATTTGGGAAAAAAACAGTGTGCTTTAAAGTGGAAAATAGGCTTGGCACCCATACTTAGTCATTAGGGCATCAGCCACATACACTGGGGGCTGGCGAGTTGAACCCAGCCCAGGCCTGCTAAAAACAACAATGACAACTACAACAAAAAAACAGTTGGGGCATTGTAGCAGGCTCCTGTAGTCCCAGCTACTTGGGAGGCTGAGGCAAGAGAATCACTTAAGCTAAGCCCAAGAGTTAAGGTTGCTGTGAGCTGTGACACCATCACACTCTAACGAGGGTGACATAATGAGACTCTGTCTCCCCCCCCCAAAAAAAAAGTGGAAAATAAATCATAACCTTGTAACAATCATAAGATGTATTAAAAAGTCAGTGTCTTCTTTTTTCTTTAAACACAACTACTTGCACATTTTTAAGCTTTCTCCTAGAACTTTTAAAATGCAGGCTATTTTCTGGGATTGTTAACATCACTAATTGAAGCCAGATTTCTATGCCATTATAGCTATCTGACCAGCAAATTATTTTTATGCTCGGTTAATCTTTCCTAATAGTGGAAGGAAAACACATTTCTCACATACACACTGAGGAGCTCTAAATTTTAGAATAGAACCAGTTACTCCAGTATGATTTTTTTTTTTTTTTTTTTTTTTTGAGACAGTCTCACTTTGTCACCCATGGTAGAGTGCCATAGCATCACAGCTCACAGCAACCTCAAACTCTTGAACTTAGGCGATTCTCTTGCCTCAGCCTCCCAAGTAGCTGGGACTACAGGTGCCCGCCACAACGCCTGGCTATCTTTTGGTTGCAGCTGTCGTTGTTTGGCGGGCCTGGGCTGGATTCGAACCCTCCAGCTCAGGTGTACATGGCTGGCGCCTTAGCCGCTTGAGCCACAGGCACTGAGCCCAGTATGATTTTTGATAGTATTTTTCACTGGAGCAGAAATCACTTAAATAAACATTAGTCACCTGCACGTTTCTCCTGGATGTGATTTGGCAGCCTCTGGAGAATTTTCTCCTCAATAAAAATTTAGAGGCTGGGCAAGGTGGCTCATGCCTGTAATCCTAGCACTCTGAGATGCCAAGGCAGGTGGATTGTTTGAGCTCAAGAGTTCAAGACCAGATTTAGCAACAACAAGACCCTATCTCTAAAAATAGCCGGGTGTCATGGCAGGAGCCTGTAGTCCCAGCTACTTGGGAGGCTGAGGCAAGAGGATTTCCTGAGGCCAAGAGTTTCAGGTTGCTATGAGCTATGATACCACAGCCCTCTACCAAAGGCAACAATGTAAGACTCTGTCTCAAAACAACAACAACAATATATATATATATATATATGAGTGTGTGTGTATACACACATATATATATGTACTCGAGAGTACAGGATTCACTGTTTTCTAAATGTATATATATTAAAATGTATATATACATTTTTGTATATATACATTTTAAAAACAGTTGAATCCTGCACCCTCAAGTACATATATATGTTCATATATTTTATATATAACAGAAAATAGAGCACAAAATTTACCAGTACTTATTAGAATAACACAAAACCCTAGAGTACAGGGGAAAGGTCTTCCTTTTTTTCTCTTCTGTATCAACTGTTGTCTTCACAAATGAATTACACCAGCCCAACAGTCTGTGTGTGCTGTAAGATAGGGGTGAGACATCGCATGTGTAAAAGAGACCACACGTTGACCTTCTAGATCTTCACAACAGAAAATAAATTTATGGCCAAATAGGATGCAGGAGTCTGCATTTTTAACAAGTCCCCAGATGGTTCTAATATAGATGTAGTCCAGTAGGCCATGCTCTGAGACAGTCCCCAGAAGACCTAGAAAAATTACTTTTTGAAATTTCAAAATATAAAGTGGGTACAAACAAATATTTTTGTTACAAGGATATAACAGGACTTTTGGTGTGCCCATCACCAGAATCATGCTTAATGTACACAATAGGTAAGTTTTTATCCCACACCACCCCAACCCTCCTACATCTTGGTTTCTCATGTCTTTTACACGTAGTATTGCTTTGTGTTCATGTGTACCACTTATCAGTGATAGTATGTGTATATCGTGTTTGGTTTTCCATTCCTGAGACATTTAGGATAATGGTCTCCAGTTCCCTCCACATTCCCGCAAATGACATTATTTCATCCTATTTTTGTAGCTGAATAATACTCCATGGCATATATATACTACATTTTCTTTATCCACTCATAAATTGAAGGGCACTTAGGTTGATTCTACATCTTTGCAATTGTGAATTGTGCTGCTATAAACATTCGAGTACAGCTGTTTTTTTTTTTTTTTTTTTTGCAGATTAATACGAATGTACAAAAGATTAGGTTACAGTGTTTACATTTGTTAGGTAAAGTCCCTGTTGTAGTTGAGCCTTGCATCCTCAAGTACAGGTGTCTTTTTGACAAAAATAACTTCATTTCCTTTAAGTAGATACGCAGTAGTGGGACTGCTAGGTTGAATGGTGGGTCTACATTTATTACTTTGAGGACTCATCACACTGTTTTCCATACAGCCTGTCCCACCAACAGTGTATAAGCGTGCCCTTTTCTCTGCATCTACATTGTCATCTATTGTGTTTTGGCTTTTTAATAATTGCCATTGTGATAGAGGTAAGATGACAATAGTTTTATTTTGCATTAATCTAATGTAGTGATAGTGAGCATTTTTTCATGTTTTTTGGCCATTTGTCTATCTCCTTTTGAAAAACTTTTTTTTTGAGACAGAGTCTCCAGCTATTGCCCTGCGTAGAGTAACGTGGCATCACAGCTCACAGCAACCTCAACCTCTTGGGCTTAAGCGATTCTCTTCCCTCAGTCTCCCAAGTAGCTGGGACTATAGGTGCCTACCACAACACCTGGCTATTTTTTGGTTGCATTATTGTCATTATTGCTTAGCAGTCCCAGGTTGGGTTCGAACCCAACCTAGGTATATGGCCAGCACCTTGCCGACTGAGCTGCAGGTGTTGCCCTTAAAAAACTTCTGTTCATGACTTTTGCCCACTTTTTGTTGGGGTTTATTCTTTTCTTGCTGATTTGAGTTCACTGTAAATTCTGGATATCAGTATTTTGTCAAATATTTTGGTGGGCCCAGGCTGGATTTGAACCCACCAGTTCTGGTGTATGTGGCTGGTGCCCTACAGGGACCGAGCCTCATTTAAGTGATTTTTGTTCAGTGAAAAATGCTGTAAGAGATCATATTGGACTGATTGGTACTATTATTAGACAAAATAATGAATGAATGAAAAAATATTTCCCTCTGAAACCCACTAGATTCAGACTTTTTCTTTCTTAGTTTCTTTGAAATTATGCTTAAGTTCAATTCTGTTTGTCTAATTGCCAAAGACCATTTTTCAAGTCTAATCTTACTTGATGCCTCTCAGGAACCCAGACATAGGGAGTGTAATCAACAGCTAATGGCTCCAGCTTTGCCAATATTTGGATTTAAGTCCCAGCTCTGCCTCTTAAACAGTGTAGGTTTTATAATCTAAGACTTAGTTTTTTTTAATTATAAAATGGGTATAATTACACCTGTCTCTTAAGAGTTGTATGAAGATTGAAAAAAATAGGAAGGTAAACTGCTTAGCTCAGCGTTGGGCATGTAAGTCATCTAGTTCAACTCTTTAAATATCGCTGCTTAGGCTTGGTGCCTGTAGCTCAAGCAGCTAAAGTGCCAGCCACATACACCTGAGCTGGTGGGTTCGAATCCAGCTGGGCCTGCCAAACAACAATGACAACTATAAGCAAAAAATAGCCAGGCACTGTGGTGGGTGCCTGTAGTCCCAGCTACTTGGGAGGCTGAGGCAAGAGAATAGATTAAGCCAAGGAGTTGGAGGTCGTTGTGAGCTGTGATGCCACAGCATTCTACCCAGGGTGACAGCTTGAGGCTCTGTAAAATAAATAAATAAATACTGCTGCTCAGAAAATGTATTCCAACCCACAAGTCTTCCTATCTTGCCTGAGCTCCTCCTCTATTAATGCTTTAATTTGTGGCAAATACTTGCTAATTCTTTCAAAGTAGATTCTATAAAGGCCACCAATGTTAAACATTAATAAATACCCTGTTACTCCCACATGTGAATACCTGAGTTAATACCTCTGTCTGAAACAGCTCTTAGGAATCCTCCCACTCCACAAGACTGTGGCCTGAGGGGCTCACGGTGCTGCTGTAGGAAGAGACACCCTGTGACCTCACAAATTCAGTACAGTTCTAAACAAGGGCATAATCACAGAATGCTCTCTCCTAAGAATGCTGCTTTTTTAATTAAATTGAGAAAATGAGGAATTCTCCTCTATTTCTCCTTCCCCTCAAAAAGAGCTTTGTCATTGCAAGAGTGAACTAGTGAGTCTTGAGGACAGCCCTGCCATGCAAGAGACAGCTCTGGGCTGGCCACATGTGCTCCGAGGGCGTGAATTTAACAGCTTTCACATAAGGAGAAGATGGAGCATTTGGTGAAACCTAAGAAGACGCAAAAAAGAGACAGACAACAGGTGTGTGAATAAAAACTAGATGAAGCTTCTCAGATCTCAAACTGAATTTCAAGTCACTGAAAAGAAATTAGGCGCAAAGGTGAGAGAAAAGCGGAAGGAGAGAATAAATATTGTACTATATTAATCACAGTAAGAAGCACTTT
This sequence comes from Loris lydekkerianus, assembly GCA_963574355.1. Lineage (NCBI taxonomy): Eukaryota > Metazoa > Chordata > Mammalia > Primates > Lorisidae > Loris > Loris lydekkerianus. Next base: position 27,956 of record CAUYPK010039651.1, on the reverse strand, counting down.
GGTCTTGGCCAAAATAAATTCTTAAATCAACTTTAGAATGTAGCTGCACTTGCAGGGTTAGCAGAACGAAACCCGTATGACTGTAATTAATGTAATAAATCATGTTGTGGACTTTTCTACAGAATGAGACAGTACTCACTGATATACTACTTATTAGAGACTGCAGAAAATTTCCTCCCCACTTTTTTATTATATGCCAGAGACACTAAATCAAGAGTACCTCCTTGTGACATGTCTGAAATATCTGCTGCCAGTGTAATACATAAAATATACAGTGAGAGTTGCTGCCATCAGATTTTGAAATACAAGACATCGTATACAATTTTCAAAAAGAATTTTTTTTAACTCCTTGATTTAAGGTAGTCTTAGAAGACATAATGGCTTCATTAGATGTGACATTTATGTTTTCCACAGTTTCAGTCATGAAAGCCACCGCGCTTTGTATATGTGATTCCATTAGTATATAGCACAGAGCATTTTAAACAGGCATTAATGCATCAATCTGTATGTTTGTTTTTTGTTTTTTTAAGACAGAGTCTCACTATGGTGCCCTTGGTAGAGTGCTGTGATGTCACAGCTCACAGCAACCTCAAACTCTTGGGCTTAAGCGATTCTCTTGCCTCAGCCTCCCGAGTAGCTGGAACTACAGGTGCCCACGACAACATCTGTCTATTTTTTGGTTGTAGTTGTCATTGTTGGTTAGCAGGCCCAGGCTGGGCTCAAACCCGCGAGCTTTGGTGTATGTGGCCAACGCCCTACTCACTGAGCTGTAGGCGCTGAGCCATCAATCTGTATGTTTTTTCATTGTTTTCAACACGTGACTCTTCAGAAAAAAAGTTTATTGATTTATTAAATCAAATCACTTTTTTTTTTTTTTTAATTGAGACAGAGTCTCACTTTGTGGCCCTCTATATGCCGTGGCATCATAGCTCACAGCAACCTCAAACTCTTAGGCTCAAGTGATTCTCTTGCCTCAGCCTCTCTAATGGCTGGGACGATAGGCGCCCACCACAATGCTGGCTATCTTTGTTTGCTTGTTTGTTTAGCAGGCCCAGGCAGGGTTTAAACCCACCAGCCCCGGTGCACATGGCCAGCTCCTTAACTGAGTTACAGGTGCCCCTCAAATCACTTTAAAAGGTCTCTGCACAGTTCAGGAATTCAGCCATGACTGCATTTCACAAACCCTTAAATTTGCTGTGCATAAGTATCTCCTAATTTAGAAACACCTGATGTTTAAAAAAAAGATTATTTAAAGGGTATTACATAAGGAAAAGGTTATATTATGCATTTTTCCTCTAGTAAACATAACTTCATTGATTTTTATCATAAAAGCCATTCACAGAAAATACAAAAGGTATAAAGAAAGATAGCACAAATGCAATCAGTGTAACCTGGCTTACTGTACCCTCAATGAATCCCCAACAATAAAAAAAAATGTATTAAACACACACACACACAAAAGAAAAGACAGACAGCAAAAACTGTCCATAAATCCATCAACCAAAGGTAGCCAGTGGATACACAGTGATGTATATTTTTCCAATTTAAATTTTTAACTAAAACTATTACTCTTTAATTACCAAGAGTCTAGCCCATTCTATCTTAACTATACAATTCAATTTTTTTTGTGACTTATTTTATTTTTCTCTGAAATAAAAATAAGTTTATTTTTATAAACTTAGGAGAAAAACTGTTAACACAGATAAATCACTATGTCTAATTACTGCTTTTGTGAGTATAAAATTTTGTATTTTAAGACTGGAGTAAGGGTTAACATTGGATTTACTATCTATAGGTGACATAAAATTCCTTCCCCAGGTACAACTGAGAATCCCCTATGCTCTCTCTTGTTCTCGTTCAAACTGTGCTCCCCACAACAGCCTGAGCGAGTGAGCTTTCTAAATATTCCCAGACTGTCCATAGCATTGCCCTGTTTAAATTCCTTCCATGAATTCCAACTGCTCTTAAGTGAAAGTTCTATGTTTGGTCTTTCCCACAATCCTCTAGTCTACCTTACCTTTTCCATTCCAGCCACAGTGGCCTTTAGGCCAGGCTCTCTGTTCAGCATCTCAAGGATATCACCTCTCTCAGAGAGTTTGCACACACTGATCCCTCTATTAGGAATATACTCTTGACCTCCATTTCCAAACCTCTCATCCTTCATCCTCAATTTGAATGTCACTTCTTTAGTAGAATCTTTCCATATCTTCCCCTTATCCCAACAAATTTTCTGTTCTGTCCTATCAAACTAACAATTTGTAATTATCTATTGATTATGTGATTAATATAAGCTCCATGAGGAGCTTACACTAAACTACAAGCTCCATGAGGGCAGGAACTTTATTTTCCACTGATGCACCCATAGTTGGAAGAAATGAACAGCAGGCACTCATTAATATTTATTAAATAAGTGAGTTAGTTTGACTAATGGAAAAGATAGACTAAAACTAGATTAAAAAATGAAGTCAAAAGAAAAGAGTAAAAATGAAAGTTATCTCCTTTTGATTTCTAGAAATTATTTGCACATTTGCTTCAACATTCACTATGAATAAATTCAACACCTCGACATGGTAGGCGCTGTCTGAAGCTCATCTGGACCTGTCTTCCTCAACTGTTAAACACTTAGATTTTCATCCATCCTTGTCGCGACAACAAAAGCAGACAGAAACTGGGACTAGAAAAGAAAGAGCAAGAATAGATGTCTTGTCAATGATTTCTGGAGGAATAAAGCAAACAGGGAAAGTTGGCGCAGGTCACGGAACAGCAATTCCAGCTAAAAGGGAGATGCTGGGACATCCATGAGAACCATCATTGTGACGAGTAAGCCTACTGGTTAAGAGCATGAATTTGGGAATCAAGCTGCTTGGGTCAAAATTCCAGCTTTCCTGCCTCTTACACTGATATCTGGTAACTTCATTTAATCTTTCTATGACTTAGTTTCTTCACCTATAAAATGGAGTTAATTATACTCCTAACTTCAAAGAGTTGTGAGAACAGAGTAAATATAAGGAATAAGTAAGACAAGAAGTAGTCTTTTTTTTTTTTTTTAAACTTTTTTTAAAAGTTGTCTTTAAGTGTTGGCTATTATTGCTATTTTGCACATAGTAATCAGACAGATATCAGCATACGACCTTGTATACTAAAGAGGGGTCTGAAAGGTAAATAAGAATCAGCCTTTGGTAACAGTGCATGACCAAAAAAAGTGCTTTTCCTGAGTTTACTGACATTCTATGGCTTACATGACTGAGAACAAACATAACATACAAGGTAACGTGTGATGAATTTAAGAGTGAATTTAAGAAATGCTCTCACCTAATGTACACAATGTAGGGGTACGTGGCACACCTCTTGGGTGAAGGGCTCAACTACAACTTGGACTTTACCTAGCAAACACAACGTAACCTACTTATCTGTACCCTCACATTAATCTGATGTTAAAAAAAAAAAAAAAGAGATGAAATGCTATACCACAATAGAAATAGTTACTACAAACTTTTGCTTAGAAACCATTTCTTCTTTAAAGTTACACCGAATTTATATAAGTGCATATCTTAATTCGATCAAAATATGAAGGCATCTTTTAATGAAAATGCATAATAAAATAAAAACAAAGGCAGTAATTAATCAACTTGAACAAAAGATGTATAGAACACAAAACAAAAGGAAAACAGATGACACATAAAAATGGAAATGCACAAAACTCTAATAAATTATCTCTCTCTCTTCTGAGTCAGGTTATTCATATTCATTAAATTCTTCAAGAAGTAATAACCTAATGGATAGGACGATGCCAATTTCTCCTACTGGGTTGACGAATATAACAAAACATATTTTTGAAAAGTTCTCCATAAAATAAAAAATGTTTCTATATGGATTAGCATTCTATTACCCATTTATAAATATAGGCAAACGAAAAAATAAAGCTTTTCTCTTAATGATAAGATGATTGTTTCTGGGCGGCACCTGTGGCTCAAAGGAGTAGGGCACCAGCCCCATAGGCCAGAGGTGGCAGGTTCAAACCCAGCCCCGGCCAAAAACTGCAAAGAAAAAAGATGGTTGTTTCTTAAAACAGAGAAAAATAATTTAGCAGCATTAATTATAATAGTATATAAAATGTTAAAAAGCTAGTGACCTGTAACATAAATCTTAACCTTCTAGACACTAAAAATAATCTGCAATATATAACTTCAGGTATTATTTTTAAAGAAAATACATTTATACATACATATTGAATAGAACCCTAAAGTCAAAGTCACAGAAATAGTGAATCTCAGAATAACAAGAATTCTTTATTTGCTCTATTGAATAAAGCTAAAGGTAAAAAAATAGTAAGATTTAAAAAAATTCTAAACTATAATAAGCAATTTCATTATCTTTGTTAGAAGTCTCCAAACTTTTGTGCTATGCAAAAATGCTTTTGAACGGCAGTCCTATTGCCAATCAATATATATTTTAATATACATATTATTCAAAATGTATATAAAATGTGTGTTTAATGTATTTATTGAAATATATATATTTCTTTTTTCTTTCTTCTTCTTTTTTTTTTTTTTGATACAGAGCCACAAGCGTTCACCCTGGGTAGAGTGCCATAGCATCACAGCTCATGGCAACCGCTCAAGTTGGGCTCAAGTGATTCTCCTGCCTCCACCTCCCAAGTAGCTGGGACTACAGGCACCCAGCTATTTTTTGGTTGCAGCCGTCACTGTTGTTTGGCGGGCCCAGGCCAGATTCGAACCCACCAGCTCAGGTGTATGTGGCTGGCGCCTTAGCCGCTTGAGCCATATGCACCAAGCCTATATCTCTTTTTTAGACAGAGTCTCCCTTTGTTGACCCCGGTAGAGTGCCCTGGCATCATATCTCATAGCAACCTCAAACTCTTGGGCTCAAGTGATCCTTTTACCTTAGCCTAATAGCTAGAAGTACAGGCACCTGCCACAATGCCTGGCTATTTTTACAGACAGGGTCGCTCTTCCTCAGGCTGGGGTTGAACTCCTCAGCTCAAGCAATCCACCCACCTTGGTCTCCCAGAGTGCTAGGATTATAGGTGTGAGCCACCATGCTCAGCAAGCCAACTAATATATTAAAGGTTGGTAAAGCTTAATTTCTTTCTTAGTTTAAATAAAAAATAGGAAATCTAATGTTTTCTGCTGGCACCATTATGGATCATTGAGTGATTACACTGGCAACACTGAGCCATATCACTCAGTGATACATCTTTGTCATGTCATGTATTATCTTGTAGTTGTACCTAAATGGTTTTCTATTATTATTATATTACAGTTATGTGTACTTTTATAGAGAAATTAATAAAATTCTATTCTTACGATCATTTTGAGAAATGAAGAAAAGAGGTCAAGAGACAGGCTTATGTGTGACAGGTGGATTTACTTATTTATTTATTTATTTATTTATTGCCCTTGGTAGAGTGCTGTAGCATCACAGCTCACAGCAACCTCCAACTCTTGGGCTTAAGCAATTCACTTGCCTCAGTCTCCCAAGTGGCTGGGACTACAGGCATCTGCCATAATGCCAAGCTATTTTTTGGTTGTAGTTGTTACTGTTTGGCAGGTCTGGGCTGGATTCGAACCTGCCAGCTCCAGTGTATGTGGCTGGCACCCTAGCTGCTTGAGCTACAAGCGCCAAGGCTGGCAGGTGGATTTAAAGCAAAATACTAACATTGACTGGTCACTGCTAACTTGAATTAAAAATTTGGATGTACCTACTGTTTTAAAATTCTTTTTTTTTTTTTTTTTTTAGACAGAGCCTCAAGCTGTCACCCTAGGTAGAGTGCCAAGGCATTACAGCTCACAGCAATCTCCAACTCCCGGGCTTAAGCAATTCTCTTGCCTCTGCCTCCCAAGTAGCTGGGACTACAGGCGCCCGCCACAGCACCCAGCTATTTTTTGGTTGCAGCCATCATTGCTGTTTGGCAGGCCCAGGCTAGATTCGAACCCACCAGCTCAGGTGTATGTGGCTGGTGCCTTAGCTGCTTGAGCCACAGGCGCCAAGCCTGTTTTAAAATTCTTATGTTATGGCAGTGCCCGTGGCTCAGTGGGTAAGGTGCCAGCCAACACACTGGGGCTAACCGGTTCGAACCTGGCCTGGACCTACTAAACAACAAGGACTACTGCCACAAAAAAAAAAAAAAAAAAAGCTAGGCATTGTAGCGGGCGCCTGTAGTCCCAGCTACTTGGGAGGCTGAGGCAAGAGAATCCGTTAAGGTCAAGAGTCTGAGGTTGCTGTGAGCTGACACCATGGCACTCTACGCAGGGTGACAGCTTGAGACTTGTTTCCAAAAAAATTAAAAATTAAAATTAAATTAAGTTAAATTCTTATGTTAAAAGTGGCAGAAACATATGAGAGAAGATGCTCAAGATCATTAGTCATTAGAGAAACACAAATGGAAACCACAATGAGATACCACCTCCCAATTCCTAGGATGGCTAAAATCCAAAGTTGGAGCACAGCACATGTTGGCAAAGATGTGAAGAAACCAGACCCACATAACAATGCTGATGGGAATGTAAAATGGCACAGCCACGGAGGAAAACAACTTGGCTCAAAAACTTAAAAACATAACATGTGACTCAGCAAGTTCACTCCTAGGAATACACCCAAGAGAACTGAAAACATATGTCCACATGAAAGTTTATACATGAATGTTCATAGCAGAGCATTATTCACAATAGCATAGAAACAACTCAAATGTCCACTAACTGATGAATGGCTAAACTAAATGTGGCACAACAGAATATTATTCAGTCATAAAAAGGAACAAAATGCTGATAAGTACTATAATGTGAAAAGATCTTAAAAATTATGCTAAGAGAAAGAAACCAGACACAAAAGGCTACATATTATATGATTCCATTTATATGAAATGTCTAGAATAGCCAAATCTACAGACACAAAAAAGTAGATTAGTGAATACCAGAGGCAGAGGGCTAAGGGGGAGGGGAGGCAATGGAGTAATGAAATGTTCAGGAATTACTTTGTGACAGCACAACTCTGTGCATATACCAAAAACCAGTGAATTATATACTTTAAAAGGTTGAGTTTTATGGTACGTGTATTATATCTCAATAAATTGTAAATATTTTGACAGAAATTGCTGGCTGTCCACCAAAATCTGTTCTCCCTGTATTCTAGAACTTCCCAGCTGCTCTATGTTTACAACCTCCTTTGAAGCTGGTGCTTATGGAAAGTACTCTGTCCTAAGAACTGTCGGAAGTCCTCAGGTGCTGCCAAGTGCTGTATCTTGACAACTTGTTTAACTTACTAACTACAAATACAGCCCCACTGTAGTCCTGCCTCTGGTCAGACACATAACTACCTATCCACCCAAATTATAGAACATTCCTTCCAAATTTTTATCAGTTCTTAAACCAATAAGCTAAGCAAAAAAAAAAAAAGAAAAAAAAAAAAAGTGGGCATTAGTTCCAGCTACTTGTTATGTCTGCTGAATGGTATAAGACAATTTTCAGCTTTTGATGATAGCTCCTCAGCCTTTGAGTTTGTGGCTGAGAATTGAATAAGGGCCAAGACAGAGAATGCATTTCACCGTCACTGGAACTACAAATGTCTCTTCAGATTCTGCAGTGGAAAAGCACCACAGAGAGGGCAGAACCTGTGGCTCAAATGAGTAGGGTGCTGGCCCCATATGCCCGAGGTGGCAGGTTCAAACCCAGCCCCAGGCAAAAACCGCAGAAAAAGCACCACGGAGGCAGAGATGGACCCTGACAACAACACTGACCAGTGCAAATAAGGAATATGCGTGCCCTGTTACTCTCTGCCATTCAAAAAAAAATTGGTATTTTTAATTTTAAAAGTACATAATATAAAAATTAAAGACAAAACAGTATGTAGACAAAAAGTTGAAAGTTGCCCCCCACCCTACCTCAAAACTCTTTCCTCAACTTCCACTTTTCAAGAGTAATTACCATAAACCATTTAGTATGTATCCTTGCCAACCTTTGTTTCTATGTGTATTAAAACAACCAAGTTTTTTTCTCTTATAAAAATGGGATATTATATCCATATTTCTGCCCATTGTTAGACACAAGTCCACTCCACTTCAGTACATCAAAGGTATCTCATTCTTCCCAACCACCTCACATTGTTGTATTCTTCCATTACTTGAAAAGTATATGCCCATTTCACAGAGTAGCAGCTACTCCAATCCAATCTACTCTTGTTCATGGAGAATTTTCTAGTCTTTGGCATTTTTTTACTCAGGCTTCCATTGTCTTTTTCTACTAAGATATCTTCTTATTGCCTTATTTTTGTATCTGAACCAGGGTAACAAGCGAAAACTACTACCCCCAGTAAGCATTATTATCAAAGCAGTTGTAGTTTATCAACAGCTAATAGTTACTGATCACTCACCACGTACCAGGCACTTCTCTAAGTGCTTTATCTTTATTAACTCATTGTTCTTCATAATAGCCTTAGTAGAACATATCATCATTTTCCTTATTTCTATAGATAATGAAACTGAGAACCAGAAGGTTAAGGTAATGAACATGGGTACAAAGTTAAAGCCAGGAAGTCTGGTTCAAGTCCATGAGTAACTATTATATTGCTTCTTAAGAATGATATATAATCCAACATATCATTGTATTCTTTAAAAAATCCACTTATTAAGTACCGAATTAAAAGCAAAATGTGGCCAGGCATAGTGGCTCACACCTACCAGCTCTTTGGGAGGCCAATGTAGGAGGACTGCTCGAGCCGAGGAGTTTGAGGCTGCAATAAGCTACGATGACACCACTGCACTCGAGCCCTGGCAACAAGGTGAGACCCTGTCTCAAAAGAATGCTTCAATAAGAAATAAAAGTTAAAGCTGTAAAAATAATAGCATAATTATTCTTTCATATATGAATGTCAATCTTAAAGTTAAACCATCACCAAGCAAATCCAGCATTTCAATGCACTCAGCTTTTGCTCCAGACTTACAACCCTGCTTTATAACCACCAGCAGTAAACAGAGCCAAGTTCTTATGTATTCCTATCACTCAAAAACAGTAGGAAGAATGGGGACACCTACAGCCTCCTCTTCAGGTGGAAGAAGCATTTTTTCTTTTCTTTTTTTTTTTTTTTTTTGAGACAGAGTCTCAAGCTGTCGCCTTGGGTAGAGAGCTGTGGCATCACAGCTCATGGCAACCTCCAACTCCTGGGCTCAAGCGAGTCTCCTGCCTCCGCCTCCCAATTAGCTGGGACTACAGGCGTCCGCAACAAAGCCTGGCTATTTTTTGGTTGCAGCTATCATTATTTCGTGGGCCCCGGGCTGGATTCGAACCCACCGGCTCAGGTGTATGTGGCTGGCGCCTTAGCTGCTTGAGCCACAGGCACCAGGCCGGAAGAAGTATATTTTTAACTTTTCTATTCATTACCTAATCATCAAATTGGAAGGTTAATAAAAAGGAGTTAAATTCTCATCTTCGTATCAAAGAATCTATGGATATTTCATGAAGTTGATAAATCAAGGAACTACGGTGCATGAAATCAAATTTACTTGATTATAAATCTGGTCACTGTTCTTACCTGATTAAAAAAAGCTTAAAATTGCCTTTGAGCCATAGAAACATAATTTTTCTTTTTTGCTATGCTCTATAAATACTTCTTCTGGTTTTAAGATATGCTTTTGGGAAAACAAGCCATTAGTTACATAAATGAGATCTAGGTTGAAAGAGAAGTTATTGTTAGACCTATGATGAAGTATCAGCTGCCCTCTGCCCATCCCTGCTGGGACCCAAGATGGTCAGGCAGCTCTGCCTGTGAGGAGGCGGCGGCTGCTTCTCTAATGAAAACAGATTTAGGGATGACATTTGAATTTAAGGGATGCTAGAGCTATGGCTTCAGAGCACTGACACTAACTTGTCTGCCCTAAGACGATACACTATTTCATCTTTTTAGACCACAAAGAATGGACACCAATCTTGATAGCCAAGGTCAATGCCTACTCAGTTCTAACGTGGTTCCTGGCTTCTTAGGAGTCTTAGTCAAATCCAAATTCACTCAAAGAAAACTGTACTCTGTGGTTTATAGCATTTGGTTGTTTACTGTATCTGGGTACATTTTATATATTGGGAAGTCTTAATTATACATAGGTGAACTTCAAATACATCTATATAATGGGGGTTTTACTTTACCGGTATAATATGAAAATGCCCTTATCTTCAACAAAAGACTAATTGGGAAGGCTTTTGTGTGAAATTCTAAGACAAATGAAACTAAAAAACGATGTGCAAGCACTCAAAAAAGATGTTAAGACATAATTTCTCAGAAAACTGTATTTGTAAAACATAAAGCAATTGGGCTTGATTTTCTTTTGTCTTTGAGAAAACTAGCAAAGAACTATATTTTTAATTCTTAAAGGTCACTAGTCTGCAAAAATAAGCAATATAACAATTTTAATATAACTAGGTTTGCTATTTTCAGTTGAGGAGAAAGTGTTTCAAATAAATTATGATGTGGAATGGGTTGTCTACAGCCTCTACACTTTCAATTTCTATCTAAGAAAGACTTGCCTTTCATTAATCATAGTGGCTTAATTGTTCATTTAACTACTGTTAGTCATATATCATCCTAGAAACAGTCTTAATAAATGTGCTATCTAAAGGTAACCAATTTAGTCTTTACAAAATCATTCAGTTTAACAGCATCTCAGTTCAGGAAATATTTAAAACATTTTTGTTTTTTAAATTTGGGAAGTTTTGAAAGGGCACGAGCGCCTCTCTCCTATTGAGAGTGGATGCAGCATGAGAACAGAAACTGTGTTTTGCTTTGTTTGTTGCTATATCTGAAGTATTCAATCTGAACCTTGCACTTTGTAGGCTTGTAATGGATGAATGAATGATCATGGCATGCTTCAAAACTCTTCCCAATCTTCTATCCTAACACAGAGGATTTCACATTATACTGTATTGTAGATCTTTGTGCCCTGAAGACATTTTGGTGTAACCTAAAACAGCACTGTACCTGTGCACAAGGAATATACAGCTAATGACACCCAGAGGTCATCAAGTTCTGCCCTTTAACTCCTGCAACATCTCCCTCTGTCTCCTCCTCTCCAGTGCCTTCACTGCCTACTCATAGGAGCCTGTACTGCCACTACCCATCTGGATTACTTTAATACCCTAAAATACAGCTCCCACATTGCAGCCTCTTCCCCAGTGCTATCAGGGTAATCTTCTAAGATAACGCGCTGTTTCCCCCTGCCCCCCCCCCCACCATGAAGGACGTCTGTGATACCTCAATAGAAAAAAAGACTGAAACACACATCTCCCTTGCTCCCAATAGAGTTGATGATGCTCCTATTAAACCCTGTCCTTTTAAAACTGATTCTCAAAAAAAAAAAAAAAAAAAATTATCTCTTTTAAGATATAAGCTGGCAGCTGAAGCTTTGGGTAAATAATAGAAATGACTTGAAATAAAAGAAGGGAATGAAGAAAGCAATCAGCAGTTAAGGCTATTCCTGCATCAACACAGGCAGAGAACGTGGTGCAAAGCAGCAAACCTGTCCCTCTCACTGAACAAGCAGGAGGTCAGGCTCCTCCCCAGCCATCATAACTTCCACCAAATATCTATTTCTTTGTGCCTCATTTCCCAGCAGTAAAATAAAGGAAACAACCTCTTTCTTTGTAGAACTTGGGCAATGATAATCCTGGAAATAAAAGTGCTATATATACAGATAATAAAAGACATTTTGTTTTTGTGTTTTTTATTTATTCCAGCAGAAGAGCTTTCAAAATCCTAAGGAGACAACCCATAGAGTTAAAATTTATGAGGATAATTCTCAATTCTTTGTCCATAAACAAGTATAATGAAGACAATGGTAGTGAAGTTTGCTTTAAAAAAAAACCTCCCATATTCAGTAATAACAATATCATAATGCCTTCAAAAATACTCCACAATTTTACTTATGCTTCACAATCTATATTTTAAAAGTACTCACATTTTGGGTGAGGCAAGGTGGCTAACGCCTATAATCCTAGCACTCTGGATCCTGAGGCAGATGGATTGCTTGAGATCACAAGTTCAAGACCAGCCTGAGCAAGAATGAAACCCCCATCTCTACTAAAAATGAAAAACTGAGGCAAGAGGATCTCTTGAGCCCAAAAGTTTTAGTTTGCTGTGAGCTATGACACCATAGCACTCTACCTAGGGTGACAAAGTGAGACTGTCTCAAAATAAAGACTATTCACATTTCGAAACCTACAGAAAAGTATACAGAAAAATACTAACTAAAGTGTGCTCACCATGAACCAGAAGGCATTGTGTGGATTGATTTAATCTATCCATCAACACTGTAAGATAGATATATTATTATCAAATGAGAAAGCAAAGTCACAGAGGTTAACTTACTTGCCAAAGTCACCCAGAAAATGGGCGGCAGACCTGTGATTTGAACCCACACTGTTGTGAGTCTGGAGTTCTACCCTTAAGCACTGTGCTAAGGTTGCCTCCTGTTAACATAAATTTATATTTCTACAGCTCAGATTTAATAAATGTTAACATTGTGTAGTATTATGTCTTTTAACAAAGTTACAGATACAGCTCAAGTTTCCCATGTATCCCATTCCCATGCCCTACCAAAGATAACCACTACCATGTAACCATTCAACATTTGTGTGTGTGTGTGTGTGTGTGTGTGTGTGTGTGTGTGTATAACATACATTACATGGCAATGTTTGTGTTTTCTTTAAAAGCTATGGTATTCTATTATATAACCAAAATTTATGTGTCCCTGCAATATTACAGAAAAAAAAGGTATGGTACTCTAATAATATTCTAGTATATGATGATATTCTGCAACTTTGTTTTCAAGATTTATCCATAAACAACAGAACCTCTATAAGCTGACCATCTAAGGAACTGTAACAAACTGGTCAACATATAGAGGTTGTCAATATAAAAAACTAGGTCAACTATACTGATATGTATGTATGGTGTCTATCTAATCTATAAAAATTAGGTCAAATTAAGGAAGTGGTCAATGTAGGGAGGTGGTCAACTATGGTGGTTCTAGTGTGTGTCTGTGTATATTTTTAAAAATAATATATATATTATTTTATATATAAAATATATAAAATTTTATATAAAACAATATATATTTTTATATATTTTATAAATATATGTATATGTATGTCTGTGTATATGTGTGTGTGTATTTATGTATATGTGTGTATATGTATGTATGTATATGTATATGTATATGTATATGTGTGTATATGTATGTATGTATATGTGTGCGTATGTGTGTGTGTATTCTCTCCTCTGTTGACCCAGCTAGAGTACAGTAATATGATCATAGCTCACTGCAACCTCCAACTCCTGGATCAAGTGTCCTCCTGCCTTAGATTCCCAAGTAACTGGGACTACAGGCATGAGCGACCATATCTGGCTAATTTTTTCCATTTTTGGTAGAGATGGGGTCTTGCTCTTGTTCAGGTTGGTCTCCCATTCCAGGCATCAAGTGATCCTCTCACCTTGGCCTCCCAGAGTACTAGGATTATAGGCATGAGCCATCACCTCTGACTGATTTATCCATATAAGTCAATGAAGATCTGGTAGACTACTCTATTCCACTGAAAAATTTTGCCACAATTTATTCATTCATTCCTCTACTGATAAACATGGAGGTGTCAACTGACTTTTCCCCTTGTGATCACAAAGTTGCAATGTATACTCCTGTACATATCTTTCATGCATCTATGAAGAAGTCTAATAAGGCAGATGCTTAAAAACAGAATTCCTAGGTTGTATACATATAATATGCACACCTTAACTTTATCAGATATTATAAATTGCTCTATTTATATTCCCACCAGCATGCCCTCATTTTCTCATACCTTCAACAGCACTTGGGATAATTAATATTAATAACTTCTGTCTTTCTGATGAAAGTAAAATTGTATTGCATTATTATTTTAAGTTGTATTTGCTAGAGTCTAGTATGGGTACATTTGACTAGCAAAGCCTGAAGTCACAAGACTGGGCTCTTGCTGAAATACAAACTTGGAAGGCAAGTTTCTGCCCTCTCTTTGGGGGAAGGGCAGGCACACAAAGGAGGGAATTCTCATATAGGAAGAGAGTTCAAAGTTACTGGGAGGCCAGATGGAAAGACAACATGGCTTATAACTCGGAGCACTGCATTTCCTAGATTCTCAAGCTTTAATGTCTTTAATGTGTATACAAAGACACCTAGAGATCTGGTTAAATGCAGATCCCAGTTCTCTGGGTCTGAGATGGGGCCTGAGGTTCTGCATTTTTTAACCTTCAAAATAGTCCATGGAAGGTTCTGCATTTCTAATATGCTCCCATGTGATGCTGGTGATACGGGCCATGGGTCATATTTTAATAACGAAATGGATGTAGCTGCATAAAATCAGAATCTACTTCACAACTCAAAGAGTACTGAGCACAATTAATGATGATAGTGATGAGAATAAGATACTAATCAGGGTGGAAATTATCCATTTAGTAAATGTTTATCATGTCAAATATTCTCTTTAGGGCTTTACCTACATTTTTGCATTTGGTCCTCAAAATAACCCTCCAAGACAGACTATCACTTTACAAATGAAGAAACCGAGTTTCAGAGAAGTAAATATGACTTTGGTAAGGTCACCTAGACAGCAGGAGGTAGGGTCAGGAATCATCAAATATCTACAACTATATCTGTGTAGAATATATCTAGCCAGGCCATATTAATCTTCAGATGTGTACCCCTTTGTGATAGCAAGAAAATGATGGCAAAAAAAAAAGCTGAATTTTTACTTTGTCTCTTTTACCTCTCAAAATTTATGTCTTAGGTCTTCCTAAAGAAAACTACAGAAAAGGTGTAAACAAGAAAACAAAGTCTTATTCTCTCTTGAAAAGGGAATATATTTCTCAAGGAATGAGGAAATATATAAAATAATGTGTGTATATATATAAATGTATATACGTAAGCATGTATGTACATATACATATGTATATCCATACATTTTTATTTTTTGAGACGAGTCTCACTTTGTTGCCCTTGATAGAGTGTCGTGGCCTCACAGCTCACAGCAACCTCAAACTCTTGGGCTCAAGCAATCCTTTTACCTCAGCCTCTCAAGTAGCTGGGATTATAGGCACATAGCTATTTTTAGAGATAGGGTCTCGCTCTTGCTCAGGCTGGTCTCGAACCCATGAGCTCAGGCAATCTACCTGTCTTGGCCTGTCAAAGTGCTGGGAGTACAGGCCTGAGCCACTGTGCCCAGCCTCATAAACATACACTTTTATACATACGTCTATCCCTTATATTAAAACACTCTTCCAGTATACTCTGTCACTGAATGAAATACGTAACAATTCTTCCTACCTGCCCACAGGAAAATTAAAATGCTCAAAACAAAACAAAATCAACAAACCTTCACATAAGTAGTTGTAGGTATCTCTGGTTTGCTGTCCCTCTCAAGGATGACACGTAGCATGTCTCTGGAAGAACACCCCCACACTCAGCTATGTAGTGATCTGAACTCAATACCATTTCCAAAGTGGGGACCTGACGCCCTGTGACTGGGTCAGGGGTTAGTGGGAATGCTGTGGACACAGGTTCTGTCTTCAGCTAGGTGGTAAAATCCAGCAGCACAAAAAAAAAAAAAAAAAAAAAAAAAAAAAAAAAAAAAAAAGAAATCCAGCAGCATAACCATCTTGTGTCTATGCAGGGATCAAATACTGTAGGTGAATCCAATATGGAGGAAGCAAGAGGGAAACAGAACTGCTGTCTGAACCCTGGATGCGCGCATGTTTAAAGATCTGTCCTTGGACTATAAGGCAATTAATTCTCTCCTTCACTTATTTTAACTCAGGTCTTCTGAGAGAACCCATTGTTTATTGTGTCAACAGAGACCAAATAACTGGAAGTAATATATACCTTAATCAATTTTTAAAAGCTCACTGAATTCAATTATACATGAGTAATTTTTCAAAAAAGTATATTACATAATTTAGACTATACTATTCTTACTCTCTGAATGCACTGTTTGCACAAAATATAATCAAACAATAAAATTTATCAGAAAACATAAAGAGATTAATGAAAACAGAATTGACAACAAGCAGCAGACCCAATAATAAACAAAGATATGGTGTATGTGATATGAATCAGATCAGTGGAGAATGCAAATTATTCAACAATGATGCTGGGACAGCTGACCTGAAAAAAATAATGAAATGAGATTCTACCCCAAAATATATTCTAATTTTAGAGTTAAGTGTTAAAAAAAGAAAGGGAAGAGGAGAAGAGAGGGGAAGAAAACCATGAAAGAACTAGAGGAAAACACAGGTAAATATTTGTGCAATCTCAAGGTAGGAAAAGGACTTCCTAAGCAAAATATCAAAAACAGAAAAGACAACAGACAGAAGAACAGATGAAAGGACATTCTTTTTTTCTTTTCTTTTCTTTTTTTTTTTTTTTGAGACAGAGCCTCAAGCTGTCACCCTGGGTAGAGTAATGCATCACAGCTCATGGCAATCTCCAACTCCTGGGCTCAAATGATTCTCCTGCGTCCGCCTCCCAAGTAGCTGGGACTACAGGTGCCCTCCACAACGCCTGGCTATTTTTTGGTTACAGCCGGCACTGTTTGGTGGGCCCGGGCTAGATTCGAACCTGCCAGCTCAGGTGCATGTGGCTGGCGCCTTAGCCGCTTGAGCCACACGTGCTGAGCTGAGAGAACAGTCTTTATAAAAATTAAGAAAACCTGTACCTCAAAAAAATACCACCAACAAAATTAAAAGCTAATAGTGAAGTGGGAAATGTATTTCCAATACACATAATAGACTATGTGAATTACTATTTCGAATACCTAAAGAACATATATGAATCTATTAGAAAAAGATAAAAATGTATATTTTCAAAAGAAATATATACATATATACAAAGCAAACCTGATAAGCAAATATTTCTTGCTACCATAAAACTTCTAGGGAAACAGTTGATTAATAAAAGGGAACCTTGCACAAAATCATAAAGGAAGCTATATGTATGGGAGTATACATAATAAACATACCATAAAAATCCAACTCAATGCAATAAAGATTTAAATTTCATTATGACAAATGCCCAAAATTTACATAACCCTCCCCCCAATTTATGAAATCCAAGCTATGGTAGGTAGTCAATAATTCTTCTAATAATATCTGTCCTCTTTACTCTTTGTTTACTAAGATTTGGATTGAGCACTATGGCAGAACTGACATGAAAATTAATGATTTTACCCACACCTTGATTAACATTTTATAACTTTATGAGTTCAGTTCTGTAGAAATAAATATGACATTCCACTAGAGGAACAGAATTTAAATGGCCTTAGTAAAACTAAACAAAAAATGAACAATTTCTCTTTGTTTCTGGCTGACTCAGTCTTTTTTCAAATGATTTGTTTAAAAAATATTATTTAAAGATATGCAGTTCTTCTATAATGTTCTGATAAAGACAAAGCTTACACAGCATCTATATCAAAAGAGCCTGATCTAGCTTTCAGCTAATTCTTTCAGAATCTTTCTTCTTTGCTTAGTCCCTAGTGTGCCTTTCTAACTATGAACACTCCACCTGTACAAAGTCAGTAGTATACATACATTTGAACATGCTGGAGTCTAAATCTTTTTAAATCTATGTTTAAAATAATTATCTACTATAAATAAATATACAAACACAGATGAGTAAAACTTTAGAACACAGAATCTAGTTGGGTACAAGAGAACCAAAAAAAAAAAAAAAAGAAGAAAAAAAATGTCAATCAGATTTTTAGTTGTCGCTTTGCTGTTTCCAGTCCAACTAGTGTTGCTCTAACACTAATGGCAGACATCTCAGAAATACAATATCCTTCCACAGAACAATGGATCAAAACATGAGGGCCCTTCCGTAGGAAATCCCCATTACCAATTCTTCATACTGTTTTTCTTGAAGGTTCTTGAAGGTCCAAACCAGTTCATCTGAGAGTAAAGCCAAATCACAGTTTATGATTGCATCTATTATGTGCTATCTTTGGACATGCCTGCTTTTTATAGCTATTACAAAAAGTGTGATTCTCACGAAGGGGGGAAAAAACCCTAAAAGAACGTAATATATACAATAATGAATTAATTAAAAGTATTTCTCTTTCAAATAGGCTGACTTTTCCAAAAAAACATAGTAAGATACTCATATATGGTTTAGTAAAGGGCCTCAGTGTCTCATTTGCTATCCACTAGGCCAGCGGCCCTCAACCTGTGGGTCCGACTGTATTAAAGGGTCGCAGCATTAGGAAGGTTGAGAACCACTGCACTAGGCAGATGCAAAGAAGCCTTGCATCTTGCTTTGCAGAGTAAATTAATAGAAGAGTATTAGACATAAATACTATAGTAAGAGTCTTACCCAACTGTTTGGGTACACCAGACCACTTTGCAAAACACATTTCTGAATTCTATTCTCAAACATAAATGAAGTGAGAATACAGAAAACTCCATCAGCATATTATATTTATAAAAATATGCATACATACATATGTATGAACATAAATAAATAAGGGCAAAGGGAGGGGAAGCAAATAAAGAAAAAAGATTCCCAACTATTTAAGTGAAAAGGTACTAGTTATGGGAGAAAATATTTATAAATCATATCTGATAAGGGTCTTATATCCAGAACACATCAAGAACTGCTACAACTGGCCAATAGAAAGACAACCAAATTTAAAAATGAGCAAAGTATGTGAACAGACCATTTCCCAAAAGAAAATATACACAAGGTCTGAAAGCACATGAAAAAAAAAGCTCAATACCATTAGCCCTGAGGGTAATGCAAATCAAAAAGATAAGAAGATACTAACACTACTTCATGCACCCAGTAGGATACCTACAATTTTTTTAAACATGGAAAATAACAAGAGTTGGTGATGATGTGGGGAGAAAGGAACCTTTATGCATTACTAGTAAGAATGTAAAATGATGGCTCTCCTTGGGGACAACAGTTTGACAGCTCCTCAAAAAGTTAAACAGAGAGTTACCATAGGACCTAGCAATTTCACTCCTAGGTAGTTACCCAAGCAAGATAAAAATAAATTTCCACACAAAAACTTTTACACAGGTATTCAAAGCAGCATTATTCAAAGATGAAAACAATCCAAATGTCCATCAACTAATAAAAGGAAAAATAAAATATGGCATATTCATACGATATTACATGGCAATGAAAAGAAAGAAACGCTACAACATAGCTCAGGTCAAGATTATGCTAAGTAAGAAGGAGGTCACAAAAGGCCAAGTAACATATGATTCCATTCATACAAAATGTATAGAGCAGGCAAACCCATAGTCAGAAAGCAGATTCGTAGCTGCCAGGAGCTGGTGGGCAAGGAAGAGTGACTACTAATGGATCAGGGTTTCCTTCTGGGTGACAAAAATGTTCTGAAATTAGATAATGGTGATGGCTGCACGAGTCTGTGAATACTCCAAAATTCACACTGAATTGCATACTTTCAAACAGTCGATTTTATGAGAAGTGAATTATACCTCTTCATAAAAAGAAAATGGATTAACTCAGAAGCATTAATTTTCAGTCATGAAATAAGTATTTCAGTGTATTATTTTATGAATGACACTGTGTCTTTTAAAAACTCATAAATGGAAGTTTTCCTTTGGGAATCTTAAAGTTGACACTAAAATCAGAACAACATGTTTGTAGAGCAACTTAATTCTGGGAAGTTTCAGGGTAAAGGCACTCAGGCTTCTAGGATGCTTTTCCCAAAACACATGACTTTTTTGAGAAGTATTGAAAGAAACCAAAATGGGCCGGAGATTTCTGCTTTCTATATTCTCTGCACATCTGTTCATCCTTGTCTATGTTTCTGCTTCTAGCCTGTTAGACCTGAATCATGAACCCAAAATCATGAGACCAAATCCCCGTTATATAGTTACAGCCCAGAATGCATGTCAGAATTAAAGAACGTTAGAATGTGAGAATTACAGGTGCAAGGACCTCATATAATACAATTATTTCACTCTTCTCTCAATCAATTCCAGTTAGGCTCACATATTTCAGAAATGCAAGTTACCTGATTCCTTGAAACTTTAAGAGAAAAGACTGAATACTTCTCTTAGAAATGTTTGTTGCTTTAAAAAACTTACTTAAACTAACATAGCGATTAAAATGAACAGCAAAGCCAAGGTGGCTCAGGCAAATCAATTATGATGAAAAAGCCTTAGTTCTATTGTCATTATATGCCCTACTCAACATCATTTTGGCTTCAAACAGCAGCTAAGTACCTTGGTAATAACAGAAAAGCATTTTAAAAAAACTTTCAAAAATAAATGTACTGTACCTGATGGTCAGGTAACAACCTTAAATCTAACCAGGCAGTATCAACAGCACAATCTTACAGCTGTCCTCTGAGCCCTGGGCCTTAATTCTGATCAATTTCCCTTATAGTATCACCTGGATACCTTCTTTGTTTCTACATTACTGAAACTAACAAAGGGCCGAATTCTAGCAAACTGAGCCAATGGTTTGGGAAGTGCTGACGACGCGGCATTCTGTGATGCAAGTGGATGAGGGACATGCTGTCACCTCAGATGCCATACCTGGTATGCACTGTGCTGTGGCCTCTGTGGTTATAGTCGCAGCAATTGGGGCCTGCTGCTGACTGGAGCTTACTTCTGGCTCTGTGTTAACTGAGGGAGAAAGGGCTACCTCACAGGAGGAGACCTGGCTGGGCAGATGGGACAGGAACTCTTCAGAAGCAACATGCTCATCCTGTCCAGGCAGCTGCAGGGCAGACAGAGGGATACTGATCTGTTTGTTAGGGTGGGATGTGCTCACAGGCATCTGCATGGCCACCTGTTGGCTGGTGCCATGGGTACCAGAGGGTCCTCTGTTTGGTGAAGCCAGAGATACCCTAGCAGTCTTCTGGACGACTGGCCTGGAGATAACAGAGGGGGATGCAGACAAACCGTGTGGGTCTAGCTCCACGCTGATGGCAGATGTTACGTGGGGAATCAGCTTAGAAGACCCAACACAAGAGGGACCAGCATGAGTCTGAGGCTTGGGTTTTGCCATCTGTGTCAGTGACAGGGCTGGTCCATCAACCCCTCCTGTCAGCTCTGCGTTTGCCACAATGTAATAATCCTCAGGAATCTCTTGTTTGATTTTCTTGATAATGACATCACTGCTGCATTCATCCACCATCTGCACATGGGAACTTGAATGGAGGGAAGACGGGCCTACTCCAGGCCTTTTGCGAGCAATGCTTTGAGGCCTTTGGTTTTGAGGTTCAAAGTCACTATCCTCATCTGTAACAGAAGACTCACAAACCATGTCAAACAGGGTGTTCTCATCTTCGTATTCTTCAACAGCTTCATCCAGTTCAGAGGGCTCACTGCAATAGGAGAAGTCACACGAGTCTCTGGTCCGGTTACAGTCTAGCTTTGCTTTCACTGGTCTCCCGGGGTACCTTTCCACAGGGCTTGTCTGTGTCTCCGAAGGCACCCCAATAATACTGGGACTATCCGAATTAAAACTTCTGTTATCCTGGAAACAAACCCTCTCTTGGGACCCAGCTCTGCAAGTGGCTGTCAGTGGCCAGTGATAAGCATGGCCAGCACTACAGCCCCACATCGCTGTCAGGTTCCCATGGGAACCTTCCGAAAGCAAGTGTTTCAGGTTTGGAATGAGGCTGCAAATGGTCCCATGGCTGTGGGCCCAGCTGACCAACTTGGACAGATTTTCGGATGAGGTATGAAGACAATCCTCCATGTTCTAGGATCAGCAGTGTCTTCCTAAAAGGAAATAATCAAAGTAAGAAACCATTATTACCCAAGACATTCCCATATTTCAATCACCTTAATTTTTTCCAACTATGACCATTTGGCATGAAAAAAGAAATGTACTTCAAACCTGAATCTAGTCAATATTACTGCATATGAGCAGGGACTAGAAAGGAATGCAGGGAGAAGTAAAAACAGCTGATGACCTATGGTTGTGGGATTTGAATAAGAATGTTGTTAGTTTCCTTTACTGTTACAGTAATTCCTACATAAGAATAAAAGAAACAAGCAATAACAAAGAGAGGAGATTTCATACCACATTTTAATTCTAAAGTCACACAGAGAAAGATTCAGTCAGCCCCTTAATAATAAAATGTCTATACTGTTTGTATTAAGCAAGAGGATTCACTTCCAGTGTCACCTTCAGCCTTCAGAAACTTCACTACTAGAGGCACAATCAATAGAGGAGGTCTGCATCCATCTAGGACGCCAGAAAAGAGAGGTCAATCCGCTGCTGGTCACCAGAAAATAATGCACCTGGAGTCCAAGGAGAGAATGAGGGGCTAAATGTGGGAAGGGGGGAAGAAAGCCTTCAGCAGAGAAGGGACAACAGACTGGGAGGACACTCACTAGAGAGGTAGGTTACAGACCAGAGGCAAGGGTGGGGAGGCAGCAGCAGTCTCACCACCGTTGGGGGCAGCTTTCTGCCTCCTGGCTTTCTGAAATTCCTGAAATATTGCCTTTCATCCGCAATTAGAGGTAGAAGGCATGTCTGGTACACTCCACGTCTCAGGATCCCATAAACCCAGTAATAACCAACTACCAAATAGGAGTAAATCATTCCTTATTGGGCAGGAGACACAAAGACCACTGGTTATGAATCCCTGGCTGGGTAAAAGTGAGGACAAGATGGGCAGGAAAAGTGAAGAGGGCCTGGAGAGTCTCCAAGTGGGTGGAAAGGGTAAGAAGCAAGGCTCTGTGAGGAGGGAGATCCAGGGAACTTGGGGCAAGGAGGCACAAGGATTTTCATGTGTGGTTTAGTCTGCCCTGGAGATACTGTAATAAGAGATGCCTCCCAGGAGGTAGCTCTGCACTCAGGCACCAAAGCTTAACTGCAAAGCCAGGTGGTCATGCCAATGTACACACCTGAGCCTCCATTTCCTGTCCTTACTCCATGGCTCCCCACCAGCTGGGTTATTTAAGTTCAAATCCTTTAACATACTCTGAGGTCGCTGCTGACTGTGGCTACAGGTGCCTCTCAAAGCCTCATTTCCTACTACACCATTGCCTTTTCCCACACTTCTTGTGGTCCCCTCTTTTCTAAATAATTTCTCCCTACACTGGGCCCCTAAAAACTCATTCTTTGGCTTAACATGGAGCTCTTCTCTTTTGTCCCGACAAGTCCCTTCAAAACCAAACTTGGAGCCAGCACAATGGTATGTACTTGTAATCCCAGCTACTCCAGAGGCAGAGGTGGAGGCAGAGGCAGGCTTAAGCCCACGAGTTTAAATTCAGCCTGGGCAACTTAGTGAGACCTCCAACTCTAAAAAAAGGAAGAAAGGAAGAAAGGGAGAGCGAGTGGGAGGGAAAAGAGAAAAAGGAAGAAAAAGAGAAAAAGACAGCAAGAAAGGAAGAAAGACCAAGTACTTTTTTCACAGCTTGCTTAATAAAAGAACAAAACTAAACAAACTGAACTTGAGGCCACCTCCTGTTGAAGTCTTTCCAGAACCCCTTTCTGCCTCAGAGATTTATTTGGGTTCCCTCCACCATGCCTCTGTCTCCTCTTGAGGAATGTGACTTGCCTGTCTTCTGGACCTGACTGAGGATCCCCTGAGAGCAAGACTATGACTTAATTATGCACTCATCAATGAGGATCTACTTCCTGGGGACACAGAGATTAGTAATGCATTAGTCCCATTCTTGAGATGTTACAATCTATAGACATATAGCCATTGCAGAATAAATGAATAAAGGATAAATGAATATATAATTCTGTCAGCACCATCAACACCAACAAATTGAACACATAAAACTCTTCCTGCCTATTTGATAAAACTCTCAAATAAAGCCCGGTGGCTCACTCCTATAATCCTAGCACTCTGGGAGGCCCGGGCAGGTGGATCTCATGAGCTCAGGAATTGCAGACCAGCCTGAGCAAGAGCCAGACCCATCTCTACTAAAAACAGAAAAACTAGCCAGGCATTGTGGCAGGTGCTTGAGTCCCAGCTAGTTGGGAGGCTGAGGCAAAAGGATTGCTCAAACCCAGGAGTTTGAGGTTGCTGTGAGCTGTGATGCTACAGCACTCTACCCAGGGTGACAGTGAGACTGTCTCAAACAAAATAAAATATAATAAAACTTTCAAATAAGAAACGTGAAATATCCTCCCATCACTTTTATTGTAATCATTCGAGGAGAGGGTTTTCTCTCTGATGGTGTAACCAAAACTCAGCTGCCTTGTATATGTAGGAGAGTTAACACATGAACAACCAGAGCTCATGAAGCAGCACAAGAAAATGAAGGTAACAGGGACCAGTCTGGGAGTCAGGAACTTCAAACTCCAGGCCTGAGATTGCAGTCTGGGGCCTCAGACAAGTCACTAATTATGTCCAGGCCTTGTATGACAGGACTACACGATCCTACACTTTCTTCATACTTTAACAATTTAGGGACTTATTTACATTCCTTTCACACAGTTTGGTTAAGATAGGAATGCAGATAAATAGGAAAAATTGGTGTGTTCTGAACTTCTTAACAAAGCTAATGTACCAGAGACTGCTATGTCTCAAGCTGTTGGGCAGCAATGTGAATACTAAAACTTATTTCTCAGCTTCCTCTGAAATAGGGGTGGCCCTGTGACACAGTTCTTTCTGCCCAAGGACGTGTAAACAGAGGGGTTTGGATCATAATCCTGAAAGACACAATCCCAAATGCCATAATCTCAAACGTTGAAATCCTGAAAGACCAAAGTCCCTAAAGTCTAAAATCTCTAAATCCCAATCACAGGATACGTGCATCATGGGAGGTGGAACTATTAACCTTGTTACTGTGTTCATTTGGAAATTAAGTATTGTTTAAGGAGAAGCGCACGGGCGCTGAATTGACAAGGGTTGGATTTGAGCACTTAAATTTTAGTCAACAACTTGATTGGATAGATGAAGGCATGCCTAGAAACCAGGAACAGTGTTATTCTGAATGTGTCTGTGAAAGTGTTTCCAGAGAAGATTGCCATATGAGTCTGAATGGATTTTACCCACAAGGTTGGTGGACACCATCCAATAGGCCGGGGACACAGAGAGAACAAATACTGAAGGTGAACAGTCTCGCTCTGAAAGCCAGGACTGACTTCTCCTCTATTGCCTTGGACATCAGAACTCCAAGCTTGCCAAACTTGGACTCCAAGACTTGCACCAGCAGTCCCCAGGGGCCTGAAGCTTTCGGCCTCAGACTAAGTTACACCATCAGTTTCCCTGGTTCTGAGGCCTTTGGGTTTGGATGGGGACATAAAACCAGGATTTGAAAGTCTATTATGGCTTACAGACAGCCTATTGTGGTACTTCTCTTGCATGTATATGGGAGAGATATAAATTCCCTCTCTCTCCCCCCACACTAACATTTCTGTCTCTCTGGAGAACCCTAATACAGATTTGTTGTTGGGAAAGCTGGATTTCATTCCCTCTTACCATATTCCTTGCAACACAATGGAATAGATCTGTGAAACTATTCCCTCACAATAAGTTTAGGGTATAAGGCTACTTAATGGTGTAAGATAAAAATTTTAAAGCTAATCATTATTGGTGCTGTGAAAGCAGAAAATTGCTTAATTACAATGATCAAACAATAACCAGACTTTCAAGTGGACAGCATATACTTATAAGATCTGTATACCACAACCACTCTCCAAATGTAAGTGCAGTAAGTATTTCAAAGATTAAAGAAGAAGTAAAAATTCAGGTAAAAAGTACAAAAAAAATCTCCTCTGCCAAAGTACTTAATCATGTACAACTTCTGCCTCTTCAGGCATGGCGCCATGCTTGTCTTCAAAAAGAGCCCTTCATCAGAAAGTAAGAATTCAATAAGCTCAGCCATCTACACCAAAGACACTTGCTGATACTGAGGTTCCTCCAGTTTACAAAACACATTAGATGGTAAATTACTCTTGATCAGGGATTTGAATATTGAAGAAGGCAGACTTATATTTACCATTAAATCCAACATAGAAAAACAGTACATCCTTTACTTTGGCTAATGGATGGCACTTTCAAAACTCTCCCCTCTGTTTTTAAATCAACGATATAGAAAAGAAAAAGTAAAATACTTTATAAAAACTTATCTAAAGACTTGGTGGACTTTGCTGAAGAAAACTGATTCAAATGAATCCCTAAACCATAATGACAGATTTGAAATTAAGTACAATCTAGCCTTCTAAAAGCAAATTTCAAGGTGTTACCAATAAAGGTTAATTTTTTTCCATCCAGCCCAATGCATTTGGCAAAAAATTCAGATGAGTGGACTGGCCACACAACACACAGCAATAACACAAACTACAGTTTAAAAATGTGTCATTTCATTTCTGAAACTAATAGAAGCCATCTACAGCAAACCCACAGCCAATATCGTATTGAATGGAGTTAAATCGAAATCATTTGCACTTAGATCAGGAACCAGGCAAGGTTGCCCATTGTCTCCATTGCTCCTTAACATTGTAATGGAAGTTTTAGCCATTGCTATTAGGGAAGAAAAGGTGATCAAGGCTATCCACATAGGGTCAGAAGAGATCAAACTTTCAACTCTTCGCAGATGATATGATCATATATCTGGAAAACACTAGGGATTCTACTATAAAACTTTTAGAAGTGATCAAGGAATACAGCAATGTCTCAGGCTACAAAATCAACACCCATGAATCTGTAGCCTTTATATATGCCAACAATGACCAAGCTGAAAAAAAAGTCAAGGACTCTATTCCTTTCACAGTAGTGCCAAAGAAGACGAAATATTTGGGAGTATACCTAACAAAGGATGTGAAAGATCTCTACAAAGATAACTATGAAAATTTAAGAAAAGAAATAGCTAAAGATGTTAACAGATGGAAAAACATACCATGCTCATGGCTGGGAAGAATCAACATTGTTAAAATGTCCATACTACCCAAAGCAATATATAATTTTGATGCAATTCCTATTATAGGTCCATTATCATATTTTAAAGATCTTGAAAAAATAATACTTCGTTTTATATGGAATCAGAAAAAACCTCGAATAGCCAAAACATTACTCACCAATAAAAACACAGCAGGAGGAATCACGCTACCAGAACTGAGATTGTAATATAAATCGATAGTGATCAAAACAACATCTTACTGGCACAAAAGCAGAGAAGTAGATGTCTGGAACAGAATAGAGAACCAAGAGATGAATCCAGCTACCTACCATTATTTGATCTTTGACAAGCCAATTAAAAACATTCAGTGGGGAAAAGATTCCCTATTTAACAAATGGTGTTGTGTGAACTCGCTGGCAACCTGTAGAAGACTGAAACTGGACCCACACCTTTCACCATTAACTACAATAGACTCTCACTGGATTAAAGATTTAAACTTAAGACATGAAACTATAAAAATACTTGAAGAAAGTGCAGGGAAAACTCTTGAACGAATTTGCCTGGATGAATATTTTATGAGGAGAACTCCCCAGGCAATTGAAGCAGTATCAAAAATACACTACTGGGACCTGATCAAACTAAAAAGCTTCTGCACAGTCAAGAACATAGTAAGTAAAGCAAGCAGACAGCCCTCAGAATGGGAGAAAATATTTGCAGGTTATACCTTAGATAAAGGTCTAATAACCAGAATCCACAGAGAACTCAACGTATCAGCAAGAAAAGAATACGTGACCCCATCTCAAGAGTGGGCAAGGGACTTGAAGAGAAACTTCTCTAAAGAAGACAGATGCACAATCTACAAACACGTGAAAAAAAGCTCATCATCCTTAATCATCAGAGAAATGCAAATCAAAACTACTTTGAGATATCACCTATCCCCAGTAAGAGTAGCCCACATAACAAAATTTCAAAACCAGAGATGTTGGCGTGGATGTGGAGGAAAGGGCGCACTTCTACACTGCTGGTGGGAATGCACACTAATACGTTCCTTCTGGAAGGATGTTTGGAGAATATTTAGAGAC
>CAUYPK010039650.1:0-15269 GCA_963574355.1 Loris lydekkerianus | reverse complement strand
CTCAGATCTGTTGGCATAAAAGTAGCACTTCTCCTGTAAAAATAAACAGATGCCTCCCTTTTTGGCAGTTAATAGGACTAATCCCCTTCTTGTTGAGGCAAGTATTTAAAGTCTCTTGCCGAAACCCAAATGTTTTTTTCTTTTTCTTTTTTTTTTTTTTTAACTTCTATTTTTCAGTCTCTTTTTAATTTTCAAGACCTTTAGTATTAATCCTTGCCCATCTTAGCATCAACCATAATCTTTGGAGATATAAGTGGCCGTTCTATCTTTCCTTAGTGTCTCATAATACTTCAAATATTGTATTTGATATATATGCATTGAGCATTTACTTTAAATCTGATACTGTGTGAAATACAAAGAGAAGAAAAAGCTGACTCAAATAGAATTTTGGGCCTTTGTACTAGGAACATAGGCACAGACGCAAATAAAACAAAATCTTACCACAAAGTAGTACAAGTTTAAAATAGAAACAGGAAGAACAGGTGGTTAACTCTGTAAGGCCTCTTTAAAAAAGGTCCATAGAAAACCACGTTTAGAGCTTTTACTTTTAATGTGATCATTAATATGGTTAAATTTAAATTATCATATTGATATTTATTTTCCATTTATTCCATCTGTTCTATGTCCCTTTTGTCTTTTTTGGTGGGGGTGATTAAATACTTCATATAATTCCATTTATTTTCTTTATGGCTTATTAGCACCTTTCATTTGATAATTGCTGAAGTATTGACAGTACGTGTCTATGATAGTTAATTCTACGTGTCAGCCTTACTGGATTAAGTGATGCCTTAGATAGCTGTAAGTTATTGCTTCTGCTACGTCTGTGAGGAAGTTTCCACAGGACTGGGTGAGGATGATCTGGGTACCATCCAGCTGGCTCCAGGCTTGGATCTAAGAAAAGGCAGAGGGGAAAATCCTTGTCACTCCTGGATCTGGGAAACTCATCTTTTCTTGCACTTAAATATCAGAACTTCAGGTTCTTTCGCTTTTGAATCCCAGGACTTGTACCGGCAGCCCATTGGGTTCTCAGATTTTGGCTTCAGACAGGGGGTTGCACCATCAGCTTACCTGGTCTTGGGGTCTTCCAGCTTGGATAGTCTTTGGGATTTTCCATTTTGCCGATGGCCTATCTTTGAAATTCTAGGCCCCCATAATCTTGTGATTCAATTCTCCTTGTCAATAATATAAATCTATCTGTTTATCTATCTCTCTCCCCCACCTTTTCTCTTATTTCTATCTACCTCCTATTGGTTCTGTCTCTCCTGAGAATCCTGACTAATCTTTACTCTACCACAGTTTATATTCAAGTGATATTGATACAAAAAAAATACAACAGAATGCTTCTATCTCTCCCTTTCCAGTATTTATGTCATTGCTGTTTTAGGTTTTCTTTCTATCTTATAAAAGTCACAATTAATGCTTATTATTTTTGCTTTAAACTGTACATTTTCTTCCAGAGAATTTTAAGTAATTAATATCACTATATATTTTTACCCACATAATTATGATTTCCAGTGCCCTTTACCCCACTGAGTAGTTAGATTTTCAACCAAAATGATTTTTCCTTTCCTTTAACATTTCCTCAGGTATTTTGGTCATAAATCCATTCTTCTTTCAATGTTTCAAAAAGGTATTTGAATTTCAATATTGAAAATGTTTTCATATGCAATTCTATTCTATTATTTTAGGCCTACATCCTTGCATCGAGAAATGTGCAATTATTCTGATCTTTTTCCTTCATAATTAATATTTTTTTCTCTGTATAAGTTTCTCTATAATTTTTAACAATTTCTTTATTAGGTGCCTTAGCATAGTTTATTTCATGTCTTTTGAGCTTGGGGTTGGTTGACCATCTCAAATATGTGAATTCATAATTTTTATCAGATTAAAAATATTGACCAATATTTATTGCATTTTTTTCTCTTTTGGGGGGGGGAACTCCAATAATTTGTAGATTGGGCACCTGAAAGTCACATACCATTCACTGTTGTTATGTTCAATTTTAAGGATTTTTCCACCCATTTTACTTGACCATTTCTATTAATATTTCTTCAAGTTCTGTAATATTTTATTATGTACTATCTAGGATGTTGTTAGTCCTATCTGTTTTTTTTTTTTTTTTTCTCTCAGCCCTTATAAGTTTATCTCTAGATTATCATTTGGATCTTTTCTGTATCTCCCGTATGTCTAGCTAAGGCCATATGGTTTCTTTATGTTATAAGGTACTTCTCGGTATTTTTAACATCAGTGACATTTATGAATTGGTTTCAGCTGACTGATTCTTCTCCTTACTGTGTATCATATTCCTGTTCCTTTATATATCTGATAATTTTTGATTGGATAGCAAACACTGATTTTATCTTGTTGATGGATATTTTTGTAGTCTTCAACATATTCTTGAGTTTCATTCTGGTAGAGTTAAGTTACTTGGAAATATTTTGGTCCTTTTGAGGACAGTTGTCTTTTGAGTAGTCTACCTGATTCCCATGAGTTATGCGATTTTTCATTGTATGTGAGTTCCTAACACTGTTCTCGCTCATTCTCTCAGGTGTCATTTCTTTACACTTGGGTAGTTTCCACATATGAATCGCCTAATCTCTACTCAGATGACAACTTGTGGGGGATCTCTGCAGACATTTAGACCTATTTTTCATGTCACCTATCTCCTTTCCAGTGCTCTGCCTTGTGAATTATAGCTTCTTTGTCTTTCCTAGAGTCCCAGGTTGGGTTTTCCATTCAGGAACCCACCCAGCTCCATGTAGACACCATGCTCAGCACTCTGGCCTAGAAACTCTCCCAGACATTAAGTTGGGCTAATCGCAAACTCACGTCATTTGTTTCTTTTCACTCAGCACTCATTCAACTTTACTGCCTGACATCCAACATCTTGAAAATCATTATTTTGTATGTGTTATCTGATTTTATGAATTGTTTCAGGTGGAAGGTAAAACCAATTCCTATGATTCCAACTTGGCCTGAAAAAAATGTAACTTCTATTTTTAATATTTTTTTGTAACCATGTCTTTTCTATGTTTTTATTTATTTATTTATATTAAATAATGAAGACGTAGGTCATGTATACATTTATACACTTATGGGGTACAATGTGCTAATTTCATGTAGAATTTGGAATGCTCACATCGTACTGGCTGATATATCCCTCGCCTCACTTATTTAATTATTGTGTTAAGACGTTTATACTCTATACTTAATAGATCTGACATGTACCCTTGCAATATGCACCATAGAGCTGGAACTTAATCTACTTAGTAAAGTATCTCAACAAAGGAGGAAAAAGTATCCAATGTACTCAGTACTATTATGAAACCAATTTACAATCACCCCAATCACTCATACTTTCATATGAAAATAGATCACAACTATGGCCCAGGATGAAGGAGGCGGGATGAGAGGGGAGGGGGAAGGTCAGATAGAGGGAAGGTGAATAGTGGGATGGTGTCTTTTGTAGGTTTATGCTAGGCAGACGCTAGGCAAGAGTATTTTTAATTCCAAGAAAATAAGTGAATAAAGTATGATTTGAAACCAAAATACATAGTTTCAATTATGTTTTGACACAAACAAACAAAAACCCTTTTACTTCAAAATTGTTGAATTCTTTGTTAAGTGATTCGGGGTTTTATACAGCAACATTAATAACTAACATTACTAATACAATTATGACCTTCCTGTGTATTACTACTGAGTGATGAGACTTAGGGGTTCCTGTGAAGTGATTCTAGTCTAACGTTGTGGATGCTGGATACTAACCTGCAGTTCATGCAGCTCCATTAGGTCTTGTTCCCAGCAAGCATATGGACATATTTCCATCTTCAGTAAACCTCCCCATCCTAAAGAATGGCTTTCTCTCAGGCTTATGAAAACCATCGATGCTTTTAGAAGACATCAGCAGCAGGTTTTCAAAGATTTGATTACCTCAGGAGAGAGCTCTTCTGAATCAAAGTGTGTTGTGATAATACTTGCAAAAAAGTAATATTCTTTAAATAGGTTTGTCTTTTCTGTACCACATCCTTTTTTTATGATGCCTACATTTTTCACAATTAAAAATACCATCGATAGAAAATTTGTAAAGAAATTAAAGTATACCATTTTTAGTACTAGTTGTTTAAATGCAAAAGTTAAAAGAAAAGATCATATTTGATAATCTGCCTGAAATGGTGAAAGACACCATTTCATAGGGAAAAAATCTGCTAGAGTGCTTGAAAAAAGCAAGTATGCAATGTACATGGAAGAAATGCGATAAGGGGTTGCTCATAATTCCTCTTCCTTTTAGTAGAAGAGATACTGGAAAAAATATAGTATATCCACTATTCTGACAATTGATAGCCTGCAAATGAGGTTGTACTTCTGAACAGAGTAAAGAGTTCATAGCTGAAGACTTCCACTATTAATAACATGGAGTTTATTATTAAAAAGGATATTTACATTTTAGAGCTAAAAGGTGAAAATTTTATGGGTGAAATAATAATAATGAAATCTTCCATCACTATTTGGAAAGAAAATATGATGCAGCTATAATAAAAAAATCCAATGATAATATCAAAAATAGTAACTTTTCAGGCTCTGTTCACATTTCTTTATGCATATAATCTGATTTTATCCTCAAATAATCCTCTGAGAAGGTATTGTTATTATTATTAGAGTCAGACTCTATCAGGAGTTGGATGTACAAATATCCCATCAGAAAATGGAATTTTTTCCGTGGGAATCTACATGAATGGCCTCAGTGGTTTAGTCAGAACCTGTGATCTGTTTCCACAGTTGAGGTCTTAGAGGGGTGTGTCTCACTACGTCACCCTCAATTGAGTGCCATGGCATCACATCTCATTCCAACCTCAAACTCTTGGGCTTAAGCAGGCATCCTGAAACTTTTTACACAGGGGGCCAATTCACTGTCCCTCAGATTGTTGGAGGGCCGGACTATAGTTTAAAAAAAAAAAAAAACAAAAGAAAAACTATGAACAAATTTCTATGCACACTGCACATACCTTATTTTGAATTAAAAAAACAAAACGGGAACAAATACAATCACACCACCTCATGTGGCCCGTGGGCCACAGTTTGAGGACTCCTGGGCTTAAGCAATTCTCTTGCCTCAGCATCCCAGTAGCTGGGATTACAGGGCACCTGCCACAATGCCCGGCTGTTGTTTTTGTTATTGTTGCCATAGTTGTTTAGCAGGTCCTGGCCAGGTTCGAACCCACCAGCCCCAGTGCATGGGGCCAGGGCCCTATCCGCTAAGCTATGGGTGCCGGGCATAAAAGGGGTGACATTTTTACTTACCAGTCTATATTTTTCTATATAGACTAAACATCTAGATCACTGGCAAAAAGACAAGAATCAAGAGTTCTTCCTCCCCTAATTCTGGTTCTGCAGAGCTGGAACTGAGGCTGAACAGCTACAGCATTCTGACTCACATACGTCTGGTCTCTGCTTAGCCAAACCATCAGTGAGCTAGGCCCAGGTATTTCGGGGAGCCTTTGTCAATCATGTATCCCAACGACTGAGCAGCTCTGCTTTAGTAGGTTGAGTGCAGCATGAAGTCTCCACAACCCCAAGGGATAACAAGGAGGTTTTCATGTAAAGTCAGACAGCACTGGGGCCAGGCCGGTGTATTCTTGAGTATACCCTTCCCATTTTGCAGGCTCTCACACCTTGTTGGTCATGGAAACCCAGCAGACTCAGCACAAACAGCCATATCAGGACAGAGAGGTACATGGTCTCTACACATCAGGCATTCATTGTCCAGAGCGCTAACTATGTAGCTAA
The DNA here is from genome assembly GCA_963574355.1 of Loris lydekkerianus. Taxonomy (NCBI): domain Eukaryota; kingdom Metazoa; phylum Chordata; class Mammalia; order Primates; family Lorisidae; genus Loris; species Loris lydekkerianus. The sequence goes on along the minus strand of CAUYPK010039650.1, from coordinate 9,482 downwards.
TATCTACTTTTCAAAGCTACCTGATAGCTGTGCCAGGAAAGCCTCAAGTCCAAAATTTCAAGGATCACCTCCTGCTGAGCCTACCTCCCTTTATAGGATCTAGTCTCCCCAGTTGTATAAAAGAAACTACATAAAAATCTATTTCACCTTTGTCCAAGAAGAAAAATTATCTTTGATATCCTGGTCAGGATGTAATTCTACATTCTGCCCCTCTGTTTTCTTTAAAAACAAGGCTTTATCTTCCAATCCTTTCTTTGATGCAAACATCCTTGAAAAGACCCCCTTGAACAAAAGCTGTTTATAAGATGTATGGAAACACCATGGAGAATTTTCCCCAAATCAATATCTTGCATCCCATTTCCTAATAACTGCATCCAGAAATGAGATGGCAATAAGGGAAAGAGTCTTGGGAAGTGTTTCACGGTCTTCTTTCTCCACTTTAAATGGAGAATCTATCCTTTTTTTAATATACTGGAGCCTTAAGAGATAATTTATTGATTTGTACAAAATGTTTTAAAAGTAAATACAACACTATACAATGATTGGTTTTAGGAAAAAGGAAATAATTGTTGATAATTCCATAAAACATCGTATTTCATTTTATGCATTCATTTAACTTTAGGCATCTGTTTCTCTGTGGTCTTAATATAATCTACATCTTACTCTGTGTTAACATAAATAATAAAAGAAAAATTAAAGCAACTAAAGGTTTTTGTAAATATCAGATAATGATAGAATTGTAACTAAACATAAAAATATCAGAGCAAAAATAAGATATAGATGTCTGATTATTTCATGAACATCATGACATCATGGAAACATTTTGAAAATAAAAGGAAGAAAATATTTAGCACAAAAAAGATGAAGTTTAATATTTATTGCATCTGTAATTATTTGGGAGTTAGAAGAGTAGTGGAGATGAGGAAGTCAGGTAGGGCATGTATGGAGAAAATATTTTTCAAGCTATGCCTTCCTTCTTTTTACTTACTGCATGTAATAAGTAATGTTTATTATCAAAATTATAATAAGGATGAGAAGAGTATGCATTTGGACAAAAAGGAAAAATTAACATTAAACAATCACTGATGGGGAATTAAATAATTAAAAAAAAAAACATTTAAAATGTTAATTGACTTCTTCAGTGTATAAACCTGTGCCACACACTGATTTCATCACTTTCAAGGCCACAGGAGTTTCAAGCACAGAGGACAACTATTTCCTTTGATATCCAAGGTGTAACAGAAAGAGGTCTTTAAACTTGTGGCAATAACACTGCTTGCTTTATTATAAAATCTCAAAGCCTATTCAAAAAAAAAAAAAAAAGGAAGCAGAAGTATACATGGACTTTATATTTGACAAACTCCTTTTGGGGAAACTATCTTTTGTACTCTGACTAAGGTTGCCAAAAAGGCTTACGTGGTGAAGTCAATCCCTTCTCCAGGTTGCCAAAAAGGCTTACGTGGTGAAGTCAATCCCTTCTCCAGTCCACTCCTAGCATCAAGCGATATTGTCAGCAAATTGCACCTGAGTGCCAAAAAGATATCATGAAGTGGAAGATTTATCATCTCTTTCCTTCTCCACTAAATAATTATCATGATTTTGTTTTTGTGTTCTCTTCTCTTCCTATAACCTCATAGCAAGTGAAAAATTAAAGTGCCAGAAATAGAGATGGTAGTGATTTTTCTTTTCCTGGAATGGGGAATGGAAATTGGGGATTAGTATGCTTGTGGGCTTTTCTCATGTACTTTTGAATATTAATATTAATCCTTGAATCTATTTCTAAAGCAATATGAAGCACCACAAACATTATTTAATTACAATTAGAAGTCTAAGTCTCAACAATACACCTTGAAGACAATTATGCTAATTTCACATGTGACTTCAAATACATCTAAAATGTCTTAGAAAAATCAAATGAACCATAGTTATTCCTCCAGGATCTGGGAAGGTAATAGGGATACTTGGTATGAAAAATAATATTGTCAGTTAATAACCATTACTTTAGTATATATTTAGAGTTAATTTTGTAAGATATCAAACTATATATTGGGCAATACAATGGACAAAGGCAAAGTCCTGCCTTAAGGAGTCAACATTTTGATAAATTAAGATAATTTTGTATAGTTATATGTGGCAAAAGTAGGTATTGAAAATTTTTATTATCATTTCCTGATATGTGACAAAGAAGGAAAATTTAGTAACTAAATACTTCAGTGAAACAATAAAGAACATTGTGTCTTAATTATTATTTCACACAATCAATTTTAAATAATTTGAGTTTTAGGACAGATTGATTTACTCATATTTTAAGAACAATTGGTGGTTTAGAAGAAGCACGTGTTTGACAGTGTTATACATTGCAGAATTCATTTCATTTAATAGTAACATCAAATTGATGTATAAAGGAACAACAAACCACATAATAGCTATTCTTCACCTTAATGGAAACATAAATATGTGGCAATATAATTACAAATTTCAGCCATGAGTTGAACGTTTTAAACACACCTATGTTGAGATATAATTTGGGTACCACAAATTTTACTGGTTTATAATGCACAGTAGAATGAGTATTAGCTTATTTACAGAATTGTGCAGCTATGACTATAGTCTATTTTTAGGACATTTTCATCACCCCAGAGAGAAACCCATACTCATTAGCTGTCCTTCTTCTGATTTTCCCACAGTGGAGGGAACTGCTAATGTACTTTTTGTCTCAATAAATTTGCCTAACCTGGACATTTCATATAAATGAAGTCATACAATATATTGTCATTTACAAATGGTTTCTTTGCCTTGTAACTCCTTCTTAAAGCATCTAGGGGGTCCTATGGTAGCTAAAATTGATGACAATCAGGTAAATTTGAAAAAGCAGCCAATGCATGTTCAAAAATCATTCTGTGGTTAAAAGTAAAGGTATGAAAATATGCCTTCCAGTTGCCAGCCAATTCACCTAGCACCATTTGTTAAACAGCGAGTCTTTCCCCCAATTTAAGTTTTTGATAGGCTTATCAAAGATCTAATGATAATAAGTGTCTGTATTCATCTCTTGGTTCTCAATTCTGTTCTATACACCTACCTCTCTATTTTTGTGCCAATACCATGCTGGTTTGTTTACATGGAGGGACCTGGAACATATTATCCTGAGTAAAGTACCTCAAGAATGGAGGAAAAAGTGCCCAATGTACTCAGTACTTCTATGAAACCAACTTACATTTACTCACACTGTCTTATGAAAGATAGAACACAAGTGTAGCACAGGATGAAGGAGAAAAATTGAGTGGGAAGGAAGGGGGAGGGGAGGTTTGATAGAGGGAGGGTAAACGGTGGGACCACACCTATGGAGCATAGTGCAAGGGTACAAGTTAAATCTGTTAAGTGTAGAGCATAAATGTCTTAACACAATAATCAAGTAAATGTGGCAAAAACTATGTTGATTCGTTTGACATAAGCATGTCAGATAGTATAAAAAAATCAACACATTGTACCCCACATATGCATAAAGGTATTCATGATCTATGTGTATATGACTTAATTAAAAAAAAAAAAAAAAAGGAAGAAAGACTCATTTCTAAAAGAATGGATCACAGGTGCTCTGAAATTAGGCAAGTAGGTCACCCAAAGACAGAGCTTAGGCACTATTCATGCTTACAGGTGTGAATTTTTTTATTGAATGGTAAAAAATATTCTATCTCATTGAGGCTCTCAGATTGGCTCTCAGGTTTAAAACCAAATAAAAAAATTTAAAGTTCTGATAACTACAGAAAATAGTAACTCAAGAGAAAAGTATTACAGATACAGGCATCTAAAGCTCTTCATCAAAATAATTGATTAACCTACCATCTCCCCACATGGTGATACTCGCTAGTGTTAAAACAGAACTTACCTTGGGCAGTGCTCAAAGGAGTAGTGTGCCAACCCCAAATGCCGGAGTTGTAGGGTTTAAACCCAGCCCTGGCCAAAAACTGCAAACAAATAAACAAACAAAAATGGAATTTATCTTTCTGGTTTTTATTGCTTTACTCTTAAATATGAACAATAAGAGTTACTATGTATTTTAGGAAATCCTCTAATAGAAAATGGCTCAAACAAATAAAACAAAAAATAGAAAATCAGAAAGAAAATGCTTGGAGTTAAAGAAACTCTTAAAAAAAACCCCATTCTATTAAAATTATAAATGAATGCATTAGAATGAATGCATCAATAAAATAATGCATTAGAATGAATGCATCAATAAAATAAAAATGGAAGACTAAGTAGAAATAATCTTCAGATCAAAGAGTACTAGGAAAATTGAAAAAACAATGTTTGTTTGTTTTTTCTTAATGATTTAAAGACTTTAGAGATTCCAGCAGGCCCTGTTAGGGTTCTGAATGCATTAAGAAATGAGAAAAATATTATGTTTATGACTGATAATCCTTATACTGATGAATGTGCCTTATTTTTGGTGGGCAAATTGAATTTGTAACACTAAATGCCAACTGAGACAGAATTATTAGCCCCCTCCTATAGCACTGGAAAAGGTAGATTTCGCTGCCGAATGGGGGCTAAACTTTACCTCAAAACATTTCTGGCCTAAAGGAACAAAACATGGCAAAATCAGTGCTTCCTCAGGAAACTTATTGACAAGATTGTAGAGGAAGGAAAAGACTAATAAACCTAGTTTATCCTTCCAACAGGATTAATTGACCTTTGCTGTCAGGAGAGCACATAGAACAGCAAAAGTGCTAGTTGGTGTTTTTACATGGAAGAAGATCACCAACTGCTCCTTCACATGTCCTGCTGGGACCACAGGTGGACAGTGTATCTTCTGGCAGCAGAAGGCTCTGACGTTCAATAGAGAAAGACATCCATTGTTTTAATACTAAAGCAAACCTTTACTATCTATTTCCCACTATGAATTTTTCAGACACGTTGACCAATATGTCCTTTACGAAACTATGTATGCATAAATGGGCGGCGCCTGTGGCTCAAAGGGGTTGGGCACCGGCCCCATATGCCGGAGGTGGCGGGTTCAAACCCAGCCCCAGCCAAAAACTCCCGAAACTATGCATAAAGATCAAATGACATCATAAAGATACTTTTGTGCATAACAACACTGCTGTCAACATGGTGATGCCACAGATTTTAATATGACCTTCTCTTATTATAAATTTCTATGCAAACATTAAATCCAAAGATTACAAAGCTACAAAACTAATCTCCAAGGTTACACACAATCCAAGGTATCAGTGATCAAAATTCAATGCTTATCTTATCTTGTAAAAGACTGATGAAATTAAAGTCCTGGATTAATCCTTTCCACGTCTTCTGTGCAGTTTCAGCTGGAATGTGAATAACGGGTGCTCATCCTTTAGCTGCTGTGCATCTTCACAAGCATGAGCGCAGTTGTTTTAAGACCTCAGGATTTAAATTATCTCATCTTCCTGCTGTTTAGGATGCTAATAGTAAAGTGGAAGGAAAATGTTATCAAAGCATTAGCCCTGCACACACCAGATTTAGAAAATCAGCTAGTATCAAGAATTTAAACCAGTTATTTCTGGCAAAATAAATAATCTCTTTCCAAGATTCAATACTTCCTGTTGTAAAAGACAAAATGAGAAACCATTTTATCTGAACACTGGCAATTTATGAAGAAACTACTATTTTTCAGCTGACAAAAGGCTATTCTATGCCAGATGGTCAGAGTCCACTTAAAGGAAAGTCCATTTCCCATCAAGAAGTCAAATTTTTCACTAATATATTACTATCATTGGTATCTGAGAGAGTATCTTTTCACAATGTTCCTTGTCTCAGTGTGACATTTGCAACATAGTGGCCTTCTGCAAAATTTCAAAATTTATTATACGGACAGCTCCAGTAAGAGGTCTTATTTCAGGAACTTATGTTCTCCATCCAGCATACTCAGAAACTTTAATTTCCTTTTTCCTTTGAGCCCGTGTTTATGGCCACTCATTTCTGCACTGATAGTGGGCTTTGTGTAGTGACACAGCTTCCTTTGTCTCTGTTTTGATCTAGAGCTTTCAGTGCCGGGTTACAGTGGCTGCTTCTTGTTACAGAGTTGATTAGGGTCTGTAAAAACTGCTTCTAAAGAAAGGTTTTTCTCTTCTTCTGACATTTGCTTCAGCTGCAGAAATCAGCCACAGAAAACCCTTGAACTGAATCTGTCATCCATTCAAAGCGTAACCACCTAACAAGAACCAATTACTTTGCTCTGTACCCTTAAAGCTAGCATCTTTATTCAGCATCTGGATAAAGAGAAATAATCTGAGTAAAATATCTTGCAGTTTTTTTTCTTGACAAGTGGGTCATTCCTCTAACAGTTTATTTTCCGTTTCAGGAAAAGGTGGGCTGAGGGTATATTAGGTAACCTGTTTATCACTTGGTCAAATTTTCCAGCATTGATATTTAAATTCTATAAAATTGTTATCAAAATCTGAACTTTTTACTAATGTCCCTGCTCCCTGAAGTCCCATTTTTATATCTTAGAACTTAGATATTTGGGATAGCCATAGAATTCACTATTCAAACACATTTTCGCCACTGCCACCTTCCTGAGTTGGATAATTTAATCCAAGAGATATGTTCAAAGTCTCCTGAAAGGGTTAAGTTTTTTTTTTTTCTTTTTTTTGTAGAAGACTTGTAATAAATTAAGAAAAGGATATTGAAAATAAAGAAGGAAATACACCAATTGTTGACTTTCGGGAATTCCAAATTTATTTGTTCTATATACTGATGTATTGCTTTGTAACTCAGTTACAAAAAATTGTTATGAATGAAAATTCAGTTTTAAGTTTTTTTTTCTTCTTTTATGTCACTTCAGTAGTTTTTAACCTTTGATCAGACATTAGCATTTGCCTTTAAAATCTTTAAGTCAAATGTTATACTTCTGATCCATAAATTCTTTCATGGGTTCTCACTTTCTAATTTCTAACTTCATTAAGACTCCAGTTCCTTGACCTCTCCATCTTTTCTAACTTAATCCTTTCATATATTTTCATTTCTTCTTCACACTTGACCTGTGATCCATAATTTCAACCATTTTTTTAAACTTATTATGAACAGTAACCTTTATCTATTCCCTTTCTTCTACACTATATTGAAGTCCAAGGCACAAAACAATAAAAATTCTCAAAGAAAGTATGAAGTAAACACTTGGAGATATCAGCCTGGAGAAAGATTTTATGAAGAAGCCTTCCATGGCAATTGCAACAACAACAAAAATTAACAAATGGGACTTAATTAAACTGAAAAGCTTCTGTACAGCTAAGGAAATAACAACCAAAGCAAATAGACAACCTACATAGTGGGAAAGGATATTTGCATATTATGAATCAAACAAAAGCTTGATAACTAGGATCTACAGAGAACTCAAATTAATCAGCAAAAAACCAGTCAACAATCCCTTATCACTGGACAAGAGAAATGAATAGAACCTTCATTAAAGAAGATAAATGAATGGCTAACAAGCATATGAAAAAATGCTCATCAATCCTAATTATCAGAGAGATGCAAATCAAAACCACCCTGAAATATCACCTAACCCCAGTGAGAATGTCCCACATGACAAAATCTCAAACTATAGATGTTGGCATGGATGTGGAGAGAAGGGGACACTCCTACATTCCTGGTGGGACTGCAAACTAATACAACCTTTTGGAAGGAAGTATGGAGAACTCTCAATGAACTCAGCTAGATCTCTCACTTGATCCTGCAATCTCATTACTGGGCATCTGCCCAGAAGACAAAAAAAATCCTTTTATCATAAAGACGCTTACACTAGAGTTTTTATAACAGCTCAATTTACAATTGCCAAAATGCGGAAACAGCACTAAATGCCCACTAACCCAGGAATGAATTAACAAATTGTGGCAGATGTCTACCACAGAATACTATTCAGCCATTAAAAATGATGGAGACTTTACATCTTTTGTATTAAACTGGATGGAAGTGGAATACATTATTCTCAGTAAAGTATCACAAGAAATGGAGAAGCAAGAAATCTATGTACTCAATTCTGTTATGGGGACAATTTATAACTGAGTACATGGTGGGAGGTGGGGGAATTGGGGGTGCATGGAGAGGGAAGGAGGGAGGGGGTCATGGAGTGTAACACACCTCTTGGGGATGGGACACAATTATAAGAGGGACTTTACCTAACAAATGCAATCAGTATAACCTTGTTCTTTGTACCCTTAATGAATCCCCAACAATAATAATAATAAAAAAGATCATACCCTCTTCACTCACACACACATTGTACAGAAAGAAAGAAAGGAAAAAGGAAAAAGAAACAACTCCAGCCATAAAGAACTCTGTCAGTATAGGTATTTCTACTCTGAACTTCAGGACACTGCTGAAAAACCAAGCCAAACAAAAACACACAACTGTGCACAAAGATGTCAATAAAAATCCATGTTCTGTAATCATGTATGTCAAGGTTACTCAGTATTCATGTGAATTCCTAGCATCTTTCTTATGCTTCTCTTACACTACTTTAAACCTCCAGTGTTCCCTGTCAACCGCCCATTTCCAACATTGTCAAGTAAAAATAAATTTTCTCACAAGGACATTTGCATTAGAATCTTTATTGCATCCCGATTCACAATTGCCAAGACATGGCAGCAACCTAAATGCCCATCAACCTATGAATGGACCAATAGACTGTGGCATATGTATGCCACGGAATACTATTCAGCCACAGAAAAGATGATTACCTCACATCTCTTGTATTTACCTGGATGGAGCTGAAACACATTATTTTTTGTAAAATATCACAAGCATGGAAATGCAAGTATCCAATACTAATACTATTATGAATTTAATAGAAAACAATAATAATGTGAATTTAATAGAAAAACAACTACATACAAGAGAGTAACACAAGCATATTCAAGTGGGGAAGGGGAAAGAGAAAAAGGCAAAAGGAGGGAAGGGTGGGGGCTTGGTAGGCTCTAACCTGATGGACACATTGTGATGTGTACAGCACACCCCCAGGGTGAAGTACAACTTTATCTTTACCTTGAAAACATAAGCAATGTAACCTAATCATTTGTACCCTCGTGTTAATCTGAATTTTTTTTTTTAAATAAGAGAATAAAATAGAATTCATGATAAAAATAAATTAAACCTTTTACCGCAATGTTTCTCAGTCTGCAGATTTGACGGGTAAGACTGAAACTGCAAGAGCAGGCAACCTAAGACAGGGGCTATGTTTTTCCCGCCATACAAAAAACAAGAGGGAATTGCTGGGCCCTGCCATGTGCCTGAGGCCTAGTGCAACTTCCCGAGCCTGACTAGAAGCAGATCCATCAAGCTACTTCCGTGTAGCAACGACTTAGCAAGGCCCGGCCTGAAACTGCCTCTACCTAGATACAGCCAATGTGGTACCATGCCACTGGCCCGACCCTGTCACTCACCTCTTCCCCCGCCTTCTTTCCCTGAACCTTCTCCACAATAAAAAAATAAATAAATTCAAAAAA
>CAUYPK010039647.1:0-14826 GCA_963574355.1 Loris lydekkerianus | reverse complement strand
TAGCTTTCATATGAAAGCTATAAATTAGTTTCAGAGTAGGCCTGAGTACTTTGGATACTTTTTCTTCCATTCTTGAGATACTTTGCTAAGAAGAATATGTTCCAGCTCCATCCATGTAAACATGAAAGAGGTAAAGTCTCCCTCTTTCTTTAAGGCTGCATAATATTCCATGGTGTACATGTACCACAATTTATTAATCCATTCATGGGTCAATGGGCACTTGGGCTTCTTCCACGACTTAGCAATTATGAATCACTTCATTTTTTAAAAAAAGACTCTGTTGTTAGGTGCATATATGTTTATATGTTTTATTTTCTTGATAAACTGACACTTTTATAGTTATGTCATATCCTTATTTGTTCCTTATAACAATTTTGTCTTAAAGTCGTTCTTTTTTCTCATTACAGCATGTCCTAAGTGTTGCCATTCATACATATGGAGGGAAAATGGTAAATGGTAGCTAAATATACCTTTATTTACAAATTATTCATTATAGACTTTTATAAAATATTTCTCTACTGTTGATAATATTAAAAATCTAAAATCTAATGTTTGTTAATTTTTCCTCATATGTTGACCTCTGTTATACCCTGTAGTACAATCATTTCTGCTCTGTTTTAGTAGCTATTTGCAAAGAATATCTTTTTCTATCTTTTCACTTTGAACTAATTGTGGTTTTGAATCTAAAATATCTTTTTTATTTTTTGAGACAGAGTCTTAAGCTGTCACCTGGGTAGAGTGCCATGGCATCACAGCTCACAGCAACCTCAAACTCCTGGGCTTATGCGATTCTTTTGCCTCAGCTTCCCAAGTAGCTGGGATCACAGGCGCCCACCACAATGCCTAGCTATTTTTTTGTTGCAGTTGTCATTGTTGCTTTAGCTGGACCGAGCTAGATTTGAACCTGCCAGCCTCAGTGTATGTGGCTGGCACCCTACCCACTGAGCTATGGGCGCCGCTGAATCTAAAGTATCTTGTAGATAGCACATAATTGGATCATTTTAAAATCCAATCTGCTAATCTATGCTTTATAATTCAAGAGTTTAATTTATTTAAATTTAATGTACTTACTGATATGGAAGATCTTCTGCCATTTTTTGTTTATTTTCCATGTCATATATTTTTTGTTCAATTTCTCCATTACAGCCGCCTTTTTTTTTTTTTTTTTTTTTGAGACAGAGCCTCAAGCTGTCACCCTGTGTAGAGTGCCGTGATGTCACAGCTCATAGCAACCTCCAATTCCTGGGCTCAAGCGATTCTCCTGCCTCCGCCTCCCAAGTAGCTGGAACTATAGGCACCTGCCACAAAGCCCGGCTATTTTTTGGTTGCAGCCATCATTGTTGTTTGGCAGGCCCGGGCTGGATTCGAACCCGCCAGCTCAGGTGTATGTGGCTGGCGCCTTAGCTGCTTGAGCCACAGGCGCTGAGCCTCCATTACAGCCTTCTTTTGTGTTAAATATAAGTATACCATTTTAATTCCCTTGTCATTTATTTTATGGTATTTTTTTTTTAAGAGACAGAGTCTCACTCTATTTAATTCCCTTGTCATTTATTTTATGTTTTTTTTTCTTTTTTCTTTTTTTTTAGAGACAGAGTTTCACTCTGTTATCCTCAGTAAAGTGCTGTAGCATCACAGCTCACAGCAAACTCCAGCTCTTAGGCAATTCTCTTGCCTCAGCCTCCCAAGTAGCTGGGACTACAGGCGCCTGCCACAATGTCTGGCTATTTTTTTGCTACAGTTTGGCCAGGGCTGGGTTCGAACCCACCACCCTTGGTATATGGGGCCAGCACCCTACTCACTGAGCCACAGATACCACCCTAGGGTATGTTTTTGGATTATTCTTAGTGGTTGCTCTGGGGATTACAGCATATATCTTAATTTATAACAATTCTGTTTGGATTAATATTAATTTAGGTTTTTATTCAGATCTTGTTCTGTCATTCAGGATGGAGTGCAGTGGTGCAATTATAGCTAAACTGCAACCTTGAACTCATGGGCTCAAGGCAGATTGCCCTCCCACCTTAGCCTTGTAAATAGCTAGGACTATAGGTGCATGCCACCATGCCTGACAAGTTTTTAATTTTTTTGTAGAGACAGGGTCTTTCTTTTTTGGAGATAGTCTCACTTTGTTACCCTTGGTAGAGTGTCATGGTGTCATAGCTCACAGCAACCTCAAACTCTTGAGCTCAAGCGATTCTCTTGTCTTAGCCTCCTGAGTAGCTGGGACTATAGGCGCTTACCACAACACCTGGCTATTTTTAGAGACAAGGTCTCGCTCTGGCTCAGGCTGGTCTTGAATCCGTGAGCTCAGGCAATCCACCTGTCTCGGCCTCCCAAGTGTTGGGATGTAGGATAATATTTAGAAATAAACATATCCTACATCAAGCACACAAAGTGAATTCAGTGTGAGTTTAAAATGACTTGCTTTTCTTCCAGAGGCTTAAGGGACCTGGACCACCCTGGGCTATACACAGAGTTGGTTTTCTTGGAGTTGTAAATTCCTTAAACAATTTCTCTAAAGCTATACACCCTGTGAAGCCTGAGATCAAAGGGCATGCTGCCCTTCCTCAGAGATACGGGCCAGAGGGTTCACTTATGTTAACAACATATTGTCAGAGGTCTATAGGTGCTCTGCCCTGAGGAGAAGACACAGTCATTACTTCATACTGAATAAACTGAGTGAATGCTTGAAAATATTTTTCCATTAACTCTGTTCCCCTTGTTTACTTTCTTCTTTATGATTTTGTTTACCCACCTGCCCAGAGATTAGTCAGTGTTTAGAGGAAGATGCAAAAGTGGTTATGTTGATGTGGTAACAGGATATTTCCTTTTCAGTTGATTTCAGATAGGTAAATTGAGGTAATGGTGAAAATAACAGATAATAGATTAAGTGTTTACGTGACTAGAAAAGTATAAAGTCAACCTGGAATAAAGATTTCTGCTACACACCATCTCATTGTGTAGTCTGTTTCTTGACTTAATAATTACAGGAGCGAGTTTACACCCACGGCAAAGCTGCTGTTCGTTTGCGTCTCCGGTCAGGCAACATTGGGATTACAGGCATGATCCACTGCACCTGGTCTAAGACAGAGTCTTGCCCAAGCTGGTCTCAAACTCTTGGCCACAAGTGATTCTCTTCAGATTTTTCCACCATACAATGATGCAAGAGAGATATGCATTCTATGGAAACTATAATTTGAGCATCCATACAATCATTCTTTTCCACTTTCTGTACAATATTCACTCTGGATAACAGATACTATTGTAAGAGACAGTAAATACTTGGTTGTAAAAGAGGCTTTCTGTTAGATAATTGTGCCCAACTACAGGCTAATGTAAGTGTTCTGAGCATGTTTAAGGTAAAGTAGACTAAGCTATGATGTTTGATAGGTTAGGTAGGTGTATTAGACCTATATTCTCAAGTTACAATGGGCTTGCTGAGATGTAACCCCATCACAAGTCAAGGATCATCTGTATATGCCACTGCCTTCTAAGGTCTTTTTCTTTTTGACACAAAAATCTTAACTCTGTTTTCCCAATCTAGAGTCCCATGGCATCATAGCTCACGGTAATCTCAAACTCCCGGGCTCAAGCAATCCTCAGTCTCTCGAGTAATTGTGACTATAGGTGTGCCCCGCCTGGCTAGTTTTTCTATTTTTAGTAGAGATAGGGTCTCATTCTTGTTCAGGCTTATCTGGAACTCGTGAACTCAAGCAATCCACCAGCCTCGGCCTCCCTGAGTGCTAGGATTACAAATATGAGCCACCATGCCCAGCCCCCTCCAAGGTTTCTGATGATTCTTGATAATCTTGAGGACCTTTTCTTTCTTTTTTTGAATTTTGAAGCCCTCAGAAGAAGATTCCCCTCATACATCACCAAAACCAGGAACTCACACATTCTCATTCGTATTCTTAAAATGTTCTAAAACATTTTTTGTTTTTGTCTTTTTTTTGAGACATATTCTCACTTTGTCACCCTTGGTAGGATGCTGTGGTGTCGCGGCTCACAGCAACCTCAACCTCTTGAGCTCAAGTAATTCTCTTCCTTTAGCCACCCAAGTAGCTGGGACTATAGGTGCCCGCCACAACGCCCAGCTATTTTTTAGAGATAAGGTCTCAATTTAGCTCAGGCAAGTCTTGAACCTGTGAGCTTGGGCAATCTGCCCACCTTGGCCTCCGAGATTGCTGAGATTACAGGTTTGAGCCACCAGACCTGGCCTCCTTTTTTGTCAAGAAATGAGGTATCATTATGCTTCCCATGCTGGCTCTTGGGCTCGTGATCCTCCTGCCTCAGCCTCCCAAGTGTCCTCATTCTCTTTCTTAATCTCAAAGGGAAAATTTTTCAATGTTTCACCTTTAGAAATAATGTTGGCTGCAAGTGTCCGTCTACACATGAACGGATTAATAAACTGTGATATATGTATACGATGGAATACTATTGGGCCATAAAAAGATGGAGATTTTGGGACGGCGCCTGTGGCTCAGTGAGTAGGGCACTGGCCCCATATGCCGAGGGTGGCGGGTTCAAACCCAGCCCCGGCCAAACTGCAACAAAAAAATATTTGGGTGTTGTGGCAGGCGCCCGTAGTCCCAGCTACTTGGGAGGCTGAGGCAAGAGAATCATGGAAGCCCAAGAGCTGGAGGTTGCTGTGAGCTGTGTGACGCCACAGCACTCTACCAAGGGCGGTAAAGTGAGTCTCTGTCTACAAAAAAAGAAAAAAAAAAAATGGAGATTTTACGTCTTTTGTATTAACCTAGGTGGAGTTGGAGAACATTTTACTTAGTAAAGTATTGCAAGAATGGAAAAGCAACTATCGAATGTACTCAATATTAATACAAAACCAGTAGATGAACAAATACATGCTCACACAAGAGAAAAACACAATTCAACTCAAGGGGCAGGGGTAGTAAGGAAGGGGGAAGAGGGGAGGAGGGAGAAGATTGGTAAACTCTGACCTAACCAGCACAATGTAAGGGTAAATGGCACACCTCCTGGGTGAGGGGCACAGCTACAACTTGGACTCTACCCAACAAACACAAACAATGTAACCTAATCGTCTGTACATTCATATTAATCTGAAATAAAAAAATAGTCAGTGAACCAAAAGAAAAGAAAGAAAGAAAGAAAGAAGAAAGACGTAACGTTGGCTGTAGATTCTTATTGATACTCTTTATTGGGTTAGGGAAGCCGCCCTCTATTCTACTGAATGGATTTCAAATTTACAAATATAATTATTTGGCCCCACATGTAATTTTTCTTCTTTATTAACATGGTGGATTTTTTCTTTAATTTTTTTTTTTTTGAGGCTTTTACATTCTTTTTCCTTTTTTTTGAGACAGAACCTCAAGCTGTTGCCCTGTGCAGAGTGCTGTGGCATCACAGCTCACAGCAACCTCCAACTCCTGGGCTCAAGCGAGTCTCCTGCCTCAGCCTCCTAAGTAGCTGGGACTACAAGTGCCTGCCACAATGCCTAACTATTTTTGGTTGCAGCCGTCATTGTTGTTTGGCAGCCCGGGCTGGATTCGAACCCGCCAGCTCGGGTGTATGTAGCTGGCACCTTAGCCGCTTGAGCCACAGGCGCCATGCCATTCTTTTTCTTTTTTTGAAATATTGAAGTGAAACTCACATCACATAAAATTTTCCATTTTATAGTGAGCAATTCTATGCGACCATTGTCTAGCACCAACACATTTTCTTCACCCTACAATGAAATCCCATGACCATTAAGCAATTGTTTTCTACTTCCCTGTCTGCTCAGCCCATGGCAACCGCCGCTCTTTCCGTCTCTGTTAATTTACTGATTTCTGGACATTTCACGTGAGTCTGCATCTGGCTTCTCTCGCTTCACTCCCCTGACGGCCAACCGGCGCTCTACTGAGTGGATCAGCGCTCCCTGCGCTCCTCTGAGTTTTATGCTTGTCATTTTCCTTTCTCAGTTCTATCGGGTCCGTATGTCTTACTCCTGGACAGGTCAACCGCCAGGCGCAGTGCTCTGCTTTTCCTGTGCATGTTCCCACTCTCACTTTCTTGTCAACTCGTCCATGCATTTAGCAACATTCAAAAATGTATTTCCTTTGCCCTTCCTGATTTCAGAGGGGGTTGGGTCTGAACGCCTAGTCTGCCAAACTGCTGAGAACAAATCCCCATGTATCTTCTTTTGAAAACAGAATTATCTAAATAATTTTTTTTTCTTTTGAAAATAGTTCCAGTAACCCTTGGAAAGAGTGATAAGATGTTGGAAAAACATTGTAAAAGTTTAAATTAGAAAGTAAAGACCACCCCAAGTCCCACCACATAGTCAATAAACACTGAGTAACCCTTATCTGAGGGTGCCTGTGACCTGTCTGTGGAGCTCCTGAATGATGGGAGAGGCAGACATTTAACCAGGAATCGCCATTGTGCTGAAAGTTACAGGAGGAAAGCGCAGAGCTTTCTCCTCCCCAACTGGGCTATCCCTTTCTAGGGACTCAAAGTACTCAGGCATGCTCCAAGACCTGGGCAAACCCCTCAGGGACCCTCATTCTTTGGAGTGCCTTCTTGAAATTTCCTAAGTCCCTCTCTGCCTGGAAGGAGTGGGGCTGGCAGTATCTTCCCTGGGCAACAGGCCGTTATGAGGCTGGAACAAAGAGGTATGGTCATTGTGGCTATTGTCCTGGTTCTTCCCTTTGGGGGCAGTCTCTGATTCTATCTTATCTCCTGCCTATGGGGGTCAACCAGATGCTCTGAGGATTTTGAATCTTGTATAGATGGCATCATTCCAGAGCCTGCAGCCAGCTCTGCTTCCAGGAAGGCGAGCTGATGAGCTGATTGCTTCCACTAGCCTGCAAGATTCTTTTGTGGGATCATGTGAGATTGAATCACCATACTGGTGCCTCAAAACTGATTTTTGGGGTGTCTCAAGTTGCTTATTAGTATGTAGAAAGGGATCCTGCCCTCCACCTTTTCCCCTCCCTTCAGAGGACAGCCCTGCTTGTAACTCTCTTCTTTGCTTTTGTGACTGTGATTGTTTACTGTCTGCCTGCCTGGTTTTTCCTCCCTCACTCTGTTCACTCAATCCAGATGCCATTCAAGGTGCTGCAGCTGCAGTAAATTAATCTCTGCCTTCTCAGAGCCTCTGCTCCCTAGCAGGAGCCAGGCAGTAAACAAGGAAACCAGAGAACATGGTAGAGATGGACACTGCAAATGTGAGCAGGGAGTGATGTGCAGTCAGGTCTACTTCACACTGGGGGGAGGTGACAGCATCTCTTCTCTGAGGAAACCACATTCGAGCAGCTGTCTCAAACATTTGTACTGTTGTTCTAGCCGAGAAACCGTCACTGCAAAGACCACAAGGTGTTTCCTGCTACTTATTCACTCATTTGTTCAACAGCAGGGCCTGGAGTGTGGGGAACTGGAGGAACTGGGGCGGGAGACAGGGTTGAAGAGATGGCAGATTGTGCATAATCTTTGTGGACACGATGACACAGTGTGAATATTATCCCAAAGTGCAGGGGAAAACTATTTCAAGGTTCTAAATGGGGTAGTGACATGATCAATTGTGCAGATGTCCAGAATTGATGGGGTCTGTGAACAGGTTGGATGTGCAGGTCCTGGGGGAGAGGATGGAAACAAGGATGGACTTGTGGGTTTCTGACTTTAACAACAAAGAGAAAACGATACCTCTGGTAGAAATGAGGAGCAGATGACAGATTTTTAATTGTGTGTGGGCAATTAGAAAGTTGTTTGTAAAATGCCCAATTTGAGATGGAAGATACCTGAGTGGAGATAGCAAGTAGGTAGAAGAAATTTTTAACCTGGAGTTAAGGGAAGCGCCTGACCTATTAACTGCACATTTGGGAGCGATCAGTACACACTAAAGATGTTATCTCAGGGCAGCCCAAAACTGAGCCCTGAGGAACACTAACATTTCCAAGAGTAGTGGAACAACCTGCTAGTTAATTTCATGTATATATCGCTGCGCCCAATTTAAAGATGGATGCTACCAGTCTGTTTATACGGTGATAATGATGCAGAAGACGGACAGTTTAGGGCAGGGATCACCGAAGGGTCAAAATCTCAGAGAAAATGTGGAGGGCCAGGCCGCAGGGCTCAGGTGTAGAGACTGGCTTTGATGTAGCTGGAGTGCGTTCATCCAGTTGGTGGAGGGAAGAGAGATTGAAGTCTGAAGGCTTCTGTTTCCTTAATAATTTACGAATAGGGCTGAAAAGGAGTGCGAGAGGGTGACTATACAAAATAGCTGATTTGCAGAAAGGCAAAGCAAGCCTAAGAGAATCGAGCTAGGATCCTTTGGTAATAGTTTGTGTCTGCTGGGGTTTACAATCCTTAAAGTGAAGCCAGCTCAGTTGGGATTTTCTTCCAAGAACATTTAGCTGTGCAGGTGCAGGTTAAGTGGCAGATGGAAAGGCTCACCCAGCCCAGGCTTTTGAAGTGGAAAGTGCCACAGAGGGAGAGAATGCAAGAAATGAGGGGGTTCTCTTTTTTTTTTTTTTTTGAGACAGAATCTCACTTTGTCACCCTGGGTAGAGTGCTGTGGCATCATAGCTCACAGCAACCTCCAACTCTTGGGCTCAAGTGATTCTCTTGCCTCAAGTCCCAAGTAGCTGGGACTACAGGTGTCCACCACAACGCCCAGGTATTTTTAGACACAGGGTCTTGCTCTTGCTCAGGCTGCTCTCAAACCTGTGAGCTCAGGCAATCCACCTGCCTCAGCCTCCCAGAGTGCTGGGATTACAGGCATGAGCCACCATGCCCAGACCAAATGAGGGGCTTCTAAAAGGAAAGCCTGGATGAGCTAGGACTGGGCTGATAGAACTAACGGAATGTCTCAATGAGGCCAAAGAATGCTGGTGGCAGGAGATAAACAGGAAATGGTGCTTAGGATGTGCTAGATCAGTGGTTCTCAACCTTCCTAACGTGGCCCTTTGATATAGTTCCTGTGGGTTTAGAACTGCTGTGCTAGATTATATAGCCTCTGAAAAAACAGGCCCAAGGCAACTCTTGTATCTTTAGCTCCTCAGAGTGTCTGGCTCATTGTGGGTGGTTAACGTTCCCTGAACTGAAGGTGCCTTTGGGAGGTGAGTGGGTGTCTTGGTCTGGTGCAGATGGGACCTGCTCCTATGTGACTCTCAGCAGCTCCAAGTCTCCACATTGCAAACCCCGCTTGTGGCTCCTCCCTCAAGCAGCTCTGCTCCTGGGCCCGCACTGGACATACTCAGCCTACCTGCCTGTTTTTCTTCAGAATTCCTGGATCCTTTTTTTTTTTTTTTTTTAATTGAAACAGGGTTTCATTATGTCGCCCTTGGTAGAGTGCTGTGGCGTCACAGCTCACAGCAACCTCAAATTCCTAGGCTTAAGGGATTCTCTTGTCTCAGCCTCCCAAGTACCTGGGACTATAGGTACCTGCCACAAGGTCCGGCTATTTTTTTGTTGCAGTTGTTTAGCTGGCCCGGGCCAGGTTCTAACTCACCACCCTCGGTGTATGTGGCTGATGCTGTAACCACTGTGCTATGGGCTCCGAGCCAAATTTCTGGATTCTTACGTGTAAAAAGGGTGGTTGGCAAAGGTAAGATTTGTATGATATACTGCTTTTCTTCTTTTTTGAGATGAGAGGCATGGAGGAGATGGGTAAGAAAGTTATATAAATAAAGCTTTTACAAAGTACACAGGTTTATGGGGAAAAGTTATGTAGCACCGGTAACCACCCACCATCACGCACCTTGTGGGCTGCTTCCTCAGAGTCCACTCACTCACCCTTCTGCTAATGGGACTCTGCTTTTCCACTGGGGTATTTCCTCTCTCAGCCATTCCAGGGATGCTGAGCTAACTTCCTGTTCCATCCCAATTTCCAGGCTACTGTGGTAGCTGAGAGTCAGGTGTGGGTTCTTTCAGGTAGCAAGAACAAAACCCAAGACTCAAGCAGTATGTATTGGCATAGACCCTCTTTCTTCTGAATGGGGACAGAACTGCTGAGATATGGCTATAGGAGGGCAGGCCTCAGGAACCGGAGGGCTACCTGGTGTGGACTGAAGATGCAGTGGACCCTGCAGAAGGGAGAGCAGAGAATCAGCAGGAAACCACAGCTTCCCAGATTCCGAGGGGCTGGAGCACCGCCTCTGGACTCTCAGGTTTCAGAGCTCATACACACCTGAGGTCTATCTGAGTCTGCCTTGCTGATATTTGCAATCAGAAGTTTTGGCCAACAACTCACAACCCCATCACCCAGAGAACTAGTTGACATTTTTAGTTTATTTCTTCCCATGCATCTATGTACACAATCAACTTCCTTTACAGTTTTATTTTTATAAAATTGAGAAAATACATTCTGAAATATTTTAGTTAATACTGTTAACAATATTATCATCAAATCTATCATTACTGCCTAATATTCCCTTCTAAGAATAGATCATAATTTAACAAACTTCCTTTTTCCTTTATTTTTTCCTTTATTATAAATATCCACTTTATACACTAGTTCTACTATTTCTTTAGGATAAGATTCCTAGAAGTAAATTTGTGGGTCATAGACTATGTCCACCCACAGGTTCCACGTAAGTATGCTCAGGCTTGGATGCATCTCACCAAATCCTCCCCCAGAGGAACATAGCATTTATATTAAGTTCTTCTAGCTTGAAAGAGAATGGTTTTGCTTTCCTGACTGATGGACTAGCCAGCCAGCTGTTAAAATTATCCTTGAAAACCTGACAGGAATGAGTTGTGCCCCTTTCAGTAAGTCTCACAGAGCCAGTTTCTCTACAAGCAGCAGGAGAGTCTGCTGTTGTTTTTGTTTTTGTAGTTGAACACCAAAAATTCAGTGATTTGCTTTCAGAGGATATCTTACATCAAAAATCCCTATCTTTCAACACTAGAATCACACTCAGGAAGATGAAATGCACAAACTCTGACAATGACAAGGTGACTGAGACCAGTCTGAGGGAACAGCAGAGCCAAAATTTCCAGTTGACGCTTGTCAAATACTTACACACACTGAGAACAGCCAATTGGAAAAGCAACAGAGTGGCATGCATTATTAAAACTGTTAACACTGGGGTGGCGCCTGTGGCTCAAAGGAGTAGGGCGCTGGCCCCATATACCGGAGGTGGCAGGTTTAAACCCGGCCCTGGCCAAAAAAACTGCAAAAAAATAAAAAATAAAGACTGTTAACAGAGGCGGAGCACAGGGGCAGTGCCTGTAATCCCAGCACTTGGGAGGCCGAGGCAGGTGGATTGCCTTGAGCTCACAGGCTCCAGACCAGACTGAGCCAGAGTAGACCTTATCTCTAAAAATAGGTGGGCATCGTGGCAGGTGCCTGTAGTCCCAGCAACTTGGGAGGCTGAGGCAAGAGAATCGCTTAAGCCCAAGAGTTTGAGGTTGCTATGAGCTGTGATGCCACAGCACTCTATTGAGGGTGACAAATTGAGATTATCTAAAAAAAAAAAAAACCAAAAAACAAAACAACAACAAACTGTTAAGTCTCATTTTTGCTCAGTAAGCATACAGTAGAACCCAAAAATGAAATGTTGATAGGATGTAAATGTAGCCCCTGCTGTAATTAGAGGGTCTTAGATACATTTCCCCCCCTCGTTTTAACAGAGAGGGGTGTCTCACTGTTACTCAGGTTGGTTTCGATCTCCTGAGCTCAAGGGACCCACACGCCTTGGCCTCCTTGAGTGCTAGAATTATAAGTTTGTAAGTCACCACTACCTCTCTCCAGATACTTTTGTTTAATAAAACCATAAATTGTGGCTGCCTTGGTAGTTCATAACTGTAATCCTAGCACTCTAGGAGGCCAAGGTGGTTGGATCCCTTGAGCAAGAATGAGACTCTGTCTCGATTAAAAACAGAAAAATTAAAATAAAAATAGCTGTGAGCTGTGATGACGCTATGGCGTATCTCTGTGCCCAGGGCGACAGAGTGAGACTCTCATTAAAAAAAAAAGAAAAATCCCCCCAAACAAAAAAACACTATTAGTTGCAATTATTTTCAATATAATGATACAGAAATATTAAATTGATTCATTTGCTCCTCTTTTTCACATTCAAAGTTTAATATTAAGTTTTTTTTTTGACACAGAATCTCACTTTGTCACCCCTGGTAGAGTGATGTGGCATCACAGCTCACAGCAACCTCAAACTCTTGGCCTTAAGCAATTCTTTTGCCTCAGCCTCCCAAGCAGCTGGGACTACAGGCACCCGCCACAACATCTGGCTATTTTTTTTGCAGTTGTTGTTTAGGAGGCCTGAGCCGGGTTTGAACCCGCCAGACCCGGTGTTAGTGGTCAGCACCCTAACCACTGAACTATGGGTGCTGAGCCACACCTGGCTATTTTTAAGAAATGAGGTCTGGCTCTGGCTTAGGCTGGTCTCAAACTTGTGAGCTCAGGCAATCCACCCACCTTGCCCTTCCAGAGTGCTAGGATTACAGGCATGAGCCACAACACCTGACCTACTATGAATGTTACAAATTTTTAATGCTTCACAATATCATTTCATACCCCTTCCTTTGGCCACTGTAATCCTAGCACTCTGAGAGGCCAAGGCAGGTGGATCACCTGATCTGACAAGCTAGAGAACAGCCTGAGCAAAGAGCGAGACCTCACCTCTACTAAAAATAGAAAAACTAGCCAGACATTGAGGCAGGTACCTGTATTCAGAGCGAGACCCCACCTCTACTAAAAATAGAAAAACTAGCCAGACAGTGAGGTGGGTACCTGTATTCCCTGCTACTCAGGAGGCAAGAGGATCACTTGAGCCTGAGAATTTGAGGTTGCTGTGAGCTATGACGCCATGGCACTCTACCCAGGGTGACACAGTCAGACTCTGCCTCAAAAACAAATAAACAAACAAACAAACACACAAACAAGGGGGAGGAGAAAGATGGCAGGCCAGAAGGATAATTCAGCTGAGCTCTCCAGGAATGACTGGAGAAAAAGAGAGAACCCAGCCATCCTGGTACAGGGAACTTAACCAGAGTCATAGCTCAGGGGGCACAGTGAGGAGGTGGTGAGCTAGATACAGCATATGATCTGCAGCAGTGGAAATATGATGACTCAGGCAAGTGATTGTCACTGGCTAGGACTGGCTGACCCCCCCCGCCCCCCATGGACATCCAGGATGGGAGGAAGCCTTTCTGGAGTTTTCAGTCACTGGGGAAAGTTGTGTGTTGATTAGAAAGCTTAGAAGAATGGGGAGACTGGAACAGTATACAGCGACCAGATTTGAATGCCAATTGGAGTGGATTAGCAATAAGTTTGGAGTGGCAAGGCAGCCATACTGACAAGGTCCCAGAGGCCAGGGGCTGCCATTGTGGGAAGGTCATGAGAAAGTCTTAGCAGGAGTCTAAAGCACGTCTATCTTAATGCCACCTGCTGGTATCAGAACTCCACTCTTGGGACAGGAGAGGGACTTCCGTACCCCACAGGAACTGGAGTCTGGGGGCACTGTGAGACCTGTCCCTGAAGGATTCTTGTGGGCTTTAAGATCTCAACCTGACAGGATCTAAATGCTGAGGAAACAATCAGGTGATCACCAAAGGCAACTAAGTTTGAAATAAGGTCCAAAGAGGTTGCTGGCTGTGCTCTCTGTCTCCTACAAAAAGCACAGTGTCACCTGGTGTCTTGGTGACATATTGCAACATACTGACACCAAAAGCAATGATCTCTGAAACAAAGGAGGCAGTGAGAAGGATAAAGGAGGCCAAGGAGGTGAACCAGAAGAAAGAACACATGAGGAGGAACCAACAGAAAAATTCAGGCAACATGAAAAATCAAAACAGAGGAACTCCCCCAAGGAACCATGAGGCAGTTATAAAGAATTAATGGACTTGACTGAAAGGAAATTTAAGATATGGACAATAAAGACAATAAAAGAAATGGACAAGAAAATGGAAAGACAGAACCAAAAGTTGGACAAGAGATATGCAGTAGAAACTATCAAAAACAGGTTAGACCATGGAGAAGGAAGAATATCAGAGCTAGAGGATAAACTCAGGTAGTTAAAGAGGCAGAAAAGAAGAGAGAGAAAGCAGAACAGGTGCTTAGAGGACTATGAGACTCCATGAAGCATTCAAACATACGAAAAATAGGGATTCCCGGGGGAGCAGAGCAAGATGGCGGCCGAGTAACAGCTTCCTTGCATCTGGACACCGTGATTCTGGGGAGATAAGAAAGACTCCAGCCATCTCTGGCTGGTGGGATCTGCCTATAATCATCCCTGTGAGGATACAGGGAGTCAGCAAGAGACTTCTGGACCCCAAGAGGAGGACAAAAACAGTGGAAAACTGGCAAGTGGTCACGTGTGTTCAATTGGTCTAATCCTGCCAGCAACTGAAAGTACAGTAGCAGCAAGACTGCAAACCGGAAAGGCCTTACCTGTGAACTGTTCTGGCATTTTTGGACTTGGCACTCAGTTGAACTGCCTTGGGAAGAACTTGAGCAGGAGTGTGGAGAACTTTGGGCGCTGTCTAGGGCCCCAGTCTGAGCTGCTGAGCTGGAAGGAGCTAATAGTGTTTGGCTGTGGGTCACAGGGAGCCATTGGCAGAGAACTGCCCCAGCAAGGTCCGCCCTCAGGGTTGCAGAGCAAGGATCGGGCGGAGCTAGTATCCTAGTGACTGAGCAGCCTAAAGGTGGGGTCTGAGCCACCTTACAGCCCTAACCCTCAGGGGCAGAGTGAGACCGGTTTAGGCACACTGTGTAAGTGGATAGCCACTTCAGCAGTGATTCCAGCGACAAGCACTTTCCTGGGAAAGCTTCTGCTTAGCAAGTTTAGAAGCTTAAAGTGCCTTTTAAGAGGGCTGAAGAGAGACTTAGGGTGTCTACCCTGTGGGGTTTGA
>CAUYPK010039646.1:0-17659 GCA_963574355.1 Loris lydekkerianus | reverse complement strand
TTCCTGGGATACTTTGCTAAGGAGAATATGTTCCAGCTCCATCCATGTAAACATGAAAGAGGTAAAATCTCCATCTTTCTTTAAGGCTGTATAGTATTCCATGGTATACATGTACCACAATTTGCTAGTCCATTCGTGGGTTGATGGGCACTTGGGCGTTCTCCCAGCACCATTCATTGAATAGGAATTCTTTCCCCCACTGTATGTTCTTGTTTGATTTATCAAAGATTAGGGGGCTGTAAGATGTTAGCTTCATTTCCTGGTTTTCTATTTGATTCCAAATGTCTATGTCTCTATTTTTGGGCCAGTACCATGCTGTTTTGACCACTATGGCCTTGCAATACAGCTTAAAGTCTGGTATGCTGATGCCCAAACTTTGTTTTTATTACTAAGCACTGCTTTAGCTATACGTGTTTTTTCCTGGTTCCATACAAAATGAAGAATTATTTTTTCCAAGTCTTGAAAGTACAATGTTGGTATTTTATGGGGATGGCATTGAATCTGTAGATTGCTTTGGAAAGTATAGACATTTTGACAATGGTGATTCTTCCTAGCCATTAGCATAGTATGTTCTTCCATTTGTTAATATCCTCTGCTATTTCTTTTCTTAAGATTTCATAATTTTATTTATAGAGTTCCTTCACCTCTTTTGTTAGGTATATTCCTAGGTATTTCATTTTATTTCTAGCTATGGTGAAGGGGGTTGTGTTCTTAATTATCCTCTCATAATGGCTGTTATTGGCATATAAAAAAGGTTACTGACTTGTGGACATTAATTTTGTATCCTGAGATATTACTGTATTTTTTGAAGACTTCCTGGAATCTTGTGGTTGAGTCTTTGGGGTTCTCTAAGTATAAGATCATATTGTCAGCAAAGAGGGTGGTGAGTTTGACCTCTTATGCTGCCATTGGGATGCCCTTTGTTTCCTTCTCTTGTCTGATTATATTGGCTAGAATTTCCAGCACTATGTTGAATAATAGTGGTGATAGAGGACAACCTTGTCTGGTTCCAGTTCTACATGGAAAAGCTTTCAGTTTTACTACATTCAGTAAAATATTAGCTGTGGGATTGTCATACATAGCTTTGATCAGTTTAAGAAATGTGCCACCCATGCCTATGCTCTTCAGTGTTCTAATTAGAAAAGGATGTTGTATTTTATCAAATGTTTTTTTCTGCATCTATTGAGAGGATTCTATGGTCTTTGTTTTTGCTCCTGTTTATATGGCGAATAATGTTTATGGACTTGTGTATGTTAAACCAGCCTTCCATCCCAGGCATGAAAGCTAGCTTATCATGATGCATAGCTTCCTTGATGATAAGCTGTAATCTATTGGCTAGGTTTTTGTTGAGAATTTTTGCATCTATATTCTTTAATGAAATTGGTCTAAAGTTCTCCTTTTTAGTTGGTTCTTTTCCTGGTTTTGGTATCAGAGTGATGTTTGCTTGGTAGAATGTGTTGGGGAGGATTCCTTCCTCCTCAATTTTTTGGAATAATTTGTACAGTATGGCAATATGTTCTTCTTTGAAGGTTTTATAGAATTCCGGTGTGAAGCCATCCAGACCAGGGCATTTTTTTTTTTTTTTTTTAATTTTTGGTTGGGAGCTTTTTAAATTGTTTCTTTGATCTTAATGCTTTAAATTGCTCTGTTAAAGATATCTATTTCTTCCTGGCTTAGTCTAAGGCAGATGTCCTCACTGTGTGGGTCATGATTCCTATGTAACAATGAAAATACATCACGGCTTTAGGGAATTGAGAACCACTGGTCTAGGGAGAAGATGTGATTTCATATATTTATCCATTTCCTTCACATTGTCAATTTTATGGGCATAGAGTGTCTTTTAATAATCAAAGATAATCTCTTATATCTCTGTGGTATCTGTTGGTTTTTCCCCATTATCATTTATGATTGAGGTTACTAGAGTTTTTACTATTCTATTTCTAGTTAGTATGGCCAAATGTTTATCTATTTAAATTATTAAAAAAAAAACACAAAAATTCTTGTTTCATTATTCTTCTGAATGATTCTTTTGTTTTCAATTTCATTAATTTCTAATTTAAGTTTAGATATTTCTTTTCTTCAGCTGGGTTTAGACTTATATTGGTCTTCTTTTTCCAGTTCTAGAAAATGGCCTGTGAGTTTGTTAGTTTGTTGATGCATTCTCTTCTCGTTTTTTGGATGTAGGCATCTAAAGCAATAAATTTTCATCTCTGGACTTCTTTTTCTGTATCACATAGGTTTTGGTATCCTGGGTTTTCATTGTTGTTATACTCAAGTAAGTTAATTATTTCCTCTTTTATTTATTCCTACATACAGTTGTCATTCAGCATAAGGTTGTTTAATTTCCATGCCTTTGTGTGTGGTTAAACTTCTGTGTTGTAGTTGAGTTTCACCGTTAATGACTTGTGGTCTGAGAAGATACAAGGTAAAATTTCAATTATTTTGATTGTGTTGAGGTTTTTTTCGTGTCCTAGGATATTATCAATTTTGAATATGTTTCATGGGTCGATGAGAAAAATGTATATTCTTTAACTTTGGAATGGAGTATGATATATGCATCTATCAAGCCCAGTTGTTTAAGGGTCTCATTTAAGTTCCTTATATCTTTAATTTCTGTTCAGATGATCTGTCTAGCTCTGTAAGAGGAGTATTAAAGTCCCCTGTTATTATTGTGTTGTAGGATATCATATTGCTCATACTAATAAAAGTCTGTTTCAAGAATCTGGGAGCATTTAAGTTAGGTGCATAAATATTTATAATTAAAAACTCTCCTTGTTGTGTTTTTCCCTTAACCAATGTGAAGTGACAATCTTAGTCGTTTTTCAGTTTAATTGCTTTAAATCCATTTGTATCTGAAAATAAGATTGCTACCCCTCTTTTCTTCTGAATTCCATTTGCCTGAAAATTTGTCTTCCAACCCTTAACTCTGTGTTTTAATTTGTTTTTTGAGGCTAGTTATTTTTTCTGCAGGCAGCAAATGGATTACTTGTGTTTTTTATCTAATCAGCCAGTCTATGCCTCTTCATTTGGGAATTCACACCATTAAAATTTATTGATATATTTGATAAGTGTGGTATCATTCTATTCATCTTATTTTGTGAAAGCCCATTGCTTACTTTTATCTATTGCATCATTATGAAAGCTAGGTTCTATTCTTTAATTTCTGGGTGCTTACTTTGCTGGTTGTCCTTTGTGATGGTCAGTGTGTAGAAGAGCTTGAAGTATTTCCTGTAGAGCTGGTCTGGTCTTGTTGTGCCAAATTTCATCAATGTTTGCATATCCATAAAAGATATGATTTCTTCATCAATTTTATAGCTTAGCTTAGCAGGATCTACAATTCTGGTATGGAAAGTATTTTGCTTAAGTAGATTAAAGGAAGATAACCATTGTCTTCTGGCTTGAAGAGTTTCATTAGAGAAGTCTACAGTCACCCTGATGGATGTGCCCCTGTAGGTTAATTGGCATTTACTCCTGGCAGCCTGCATAATCTTTTCTTTTGTCTTGACTTTGGACAGGTTCATCACAATGTATCTTGGAGAACCAATATTTGAGTTGAGGTGACCTGGGGCCCAATATCCCTGTGAAAGGAGTGTCAGAATCTTTGGTGATACTTGGGAAATTTTCATTTATAATATTCTCTATAATATTCTATTTCTTTGGGGCATTCTTCTTACCCTTCTAGGATACCTATAACTTTTATGTTTGAATGCTTTATAAAGTGGCATAATTCTGTCAGTGAACAGTCTTCTTTCTCCTCCCCCTTTTTTTCTGCGTCTTTAACTATCTGAGTTATCTCAAGAACTTTGTCTTCTACCTCTGAGATTCTTTCTTCTGCCTGGTCTACTCTGCTATTGATACTTTCTACTGCATCTTTAAGTTCCCTAGCTGATTGCTTCAATACCTTCAGCTCTGCTACATCCTTTCTATATTCTTCATATCATTCATCTCCTATTTGATTCTGTTTTTGGATTTCCCTTTGGTTATTTTCCACTTTCTCAGTAATTTCCTTCATTGTTTATATCACCTGTATTTTAAATTTCCTTTCTGTCATTTCTAACATTTCTTTATAGATGGAATCCTCTGCAGTAACTAACTCATGGTCCCTTGGCGAAGTTTCTCTGGTTTTCATGTTGCTAGGATTTTCTGCTATTTCCTCCACATGAGTGTTGTCTTTTATCTGTCCCCTTGGCCTAGTTTTCCTTTTACTTCCTCTTGATCTTTAAGTTATTGTGCCTCTGACCTAAGGTTTTGATGAGTCCTTTTCATTTGCCCAGGACTAAAAGTATGAGAAGATTGAAGATCAAGAAGGGAATAAAATTTTAAAAAAAGAGTTAGAGAGAGAAAGTAGAGGGGGTGAGTAAAAGGGAATATTGACAAACAGAAGAGAGTCACAGAAAGAGGGAGAGGAGTAATATAAGTGTACAGTAGGGTACTTTGACCCACATCTTAAAAACCTCCAACCTCTGGGGGTTCTCAGTTAGGTGGTTCCCTTGAGGTCAGTAGTTCTTTGCCAGCCTGAGCAGACATGGTACTTCATCTCCACCAAATAGGGATGTAAAACAAAAATATTATAAATCAAACCAAAACAAACAAATAGAAAACCTTATGGAATAAAATTGGGGGAAAAACCAAATAACATGGGCACAAATAGAAGAAAAAATGAAGTTATTATTAAAGAACGAAACAATAGAAAATTATATTTTCACTAGAAAAATGAATAAAGAAAAGAAAAAGAAAAATCCATGGGGAAAAAAAGGTGTAATTAAAGAAAAGAAATAAATTCAAAAACAAAGCAATATATACATCATGCTGAATATTGTCTGGGCAACAGATGATCTACTTAGATATGAGATGCTTATCACAATGCTGATACCGTTGTATAAGAAGGAGACTGAAGGCCTCTGCTAACCTCTTTACCCTCCATCTCCGCAGGGTTGAGAGTCAGAATCTTTCCTCAGCCTGCTTAAAAGACACATTAAATAGATAACCTTTCCTAAGCAGAGGCTTTTCCAGGAAAGCAGGTATTGCGGGGATCTCTCCTGAAGGGGCTGACCACTTATCAGGTGTGCCAAAACTGGCCTCAGTCTTTGCCCCTGAGGGTTGCAAGACAGCTCTCCTACTGCCAAACACTGAAAGCTCCACTCTGCCCTTTAGTCTCAGTCCCAGCCTTTGGCCCTATTCACAGTCACTAGATCACTCTCCCAAGGTCTTTTTACCCAGGCCTCACTCTGCGACCCTGAGGGCAGAGCTTACAGGGCATCTCTCCCACAATGGCTGTGCACAGCCCACAGCCAAACAATTATAGCTTTGTTCTGGCCCAACATCTCATTCCTGGACCCTGGACAACACTTAAGTCATCTTAAATCTCACACAAGTTCTCCCAAGGTAATTCAACTAAGTGCTCAAGTCCAAAAAAAACAAAGCAACCTGCAGGGAAGGCCTTCCTTGTCTGCTATCTCACTGCTGCTGTATGTACAGCCGCTGCAGCTGCAACAGCCTCAGACTAAATGAATGCAACCACTTGCTACTTCCACTGCTTTTGTCCTCCTCCTGGGGCACAGAAGTCTCTCACTGTCTCCCTGAATACCCAAAGGACTGTTTCTGGCCAGAGGTGCATGAAGCGTTCTTTCCCCCATCTCACCATGTCCAATTGCAAGGAAGCTGTTACATCCTCCACCCTACTCTGAATGGATGGATTAATATTATCAACATAGTATTAATCAAATTCATCTATAAATCCAATGGAATCCCTACCAAAATTTGAACTTTCATAATTTTTATCAGAAATGAGAATCTGGTGGTGCCCATTGCTCAGTGGGTAGGGTGCCAGCCACATACACCAAGGCTGGCAGGTTTGAGCCTGGCCTTGGCCTGCTAGAGCAACAATGACAACTAAAACAAAAAAATAGCCAATTGTTGTGGTGGGTACCTGTAGTCCCAGCTACTCGGAGGCTGAGGAAAGAGAATGGCTTAAGCACAAGAGTTTGATGTTGCTGTGAGCTGTGATGACACAGCACTGTACTGAGGGGAACATAATGATACTCTGTCTCAAAAATAACAATAAATAAATGAATAAATGAAAAAATAAATAAATAGAAATAGAAATGGAATCTGATGCTACAATTTACATGGAATTGCAAGGGACTTTGAATAACCAAAACATTTTTGAAAGGAAGAACAAAGTATTTCCTGTTGCTGATTTCAAAATTTACTACAAAATTAAAGTAATCAAAACAGTGGGGGTATTGGCATAAAAATATACATGTAGGTCAATGGAGTAGAAATTAGAGCCTAGAAATAATTGTGCATATGTGGTATACTTTTTGACAAAGATGCCAAGAACATTCAATGGAGAGAGCATAGTCATTTCAACAAATGATGTGGGAAAATTGAAAAACAAAATATAAAATAATGAATTTATTGTATTTTTATTAAGTCATATACACATATATCATGTATACATTAATGCATTTATGAGTTACAATATACTGATTTTATATACAATTTGGAATGCTTAGACCAAATTAGTTTATATAGGGTTTCTCCTCATTTACTTAATAATGTGTTAAGACATTTATATTCTATACTTAGTAGATTTGACATGTACCCTTGCAATATGCTCCATTTAGATCCCTAAATTTTACCCTGTATAAAAAAGTAATCTAACATGGACTCAATTATAAGACAGAATTTACCTAACAAATTCAATCAGTGTAGCCTGGTTATTTGTACCCTCAATGTAACCCCAATACCAAAAAAAAAACAATGATTAGGGACACAAATGAAGAACTTACCCATAAAACCCATAGAAGAAAAAGAGGCACAAATCTTCATTATCTTTTTTTTAAATCAATTTTTCTTAAATCATAACTTTGTACATTCATGCATTTATGGGGTTCAGGGTACTGCTTCAATATACAATGTGAAATGCTTATATTGAACTAAGTAACACATCCATCACAATTATACTCATTTCTTAATAGTTTTTAAATATAACATTGCATTGGTCCCCTCAAATACCCTTCCTCCTCCCATATCCCCTCTCCCCTCCACTCTCTCTCCTCTTCCCTTCTACTTTCTGGACTTTAATTATGTTTTGCCATTCATGTGAGTGTGTAGGTGGTTATATATTGATTTCATAGTAGTATTGAGTACATTGGATGCTTTTTTTTTTTTTTCCATTCTTGAGATACTTTACTAAGAAGAATATGTTGCACCTCCACCAAGGTAAACATAAAAGATGTGAAGCAAACCAAAGTACGGTATCTTTGATTAGGCAATGTTTTCTTAAATACAACAACAAAAGCAGAGAAAAAATATTTAGATTTTGTCAAAATTAAAAATATTTTTCCATCAAAGTACACCATCAAGAAAAGGCAACTTTAGCACGGCACCTTTATCTGAGTGGTTAGGGCACTGGCTACATACACTGGAACTGGTGGGTTCAAATCCAGCCTGAGCCTGCTAAACAACAATGACAACTACAACAACAACAGAAAAATAGCCAGGCATTGTGGCGGGTGCCTGTAGTCCAAGTTACTTAGGAGGCTGAGGCAAAAGAATTGCTTAAGTCCAGGAGTTTGAGGTGGTTGTGAGCTGTGATGCCACAACACTCTACTGAATTACATAGTGAGACTCTGTCCAAAAAAAACAAACAAAAACAAACAAACAAAAAAGACAACTTCAAAATCAAGGAAATATTTATTAATTATATATCTGTTAAAAGATATTTTCCAGAATATATAAAGAAGGCTTACAACTCAACAACTAAGAAACAACCTAAGCTAAAAAATAATAATAATAATAAGCAAATCACTTAAAATGGATATTCTTTCAAAGAGATATAAAAATAGTCGAGAAGGGCTCAAAAGCATACTGAGGTATTGCTTCATGCCCTTCGGGATTAATAAAATTAAAAATACAATGATAACATTTGTTGGTAAGTAGGTGAAGAAATTCAAATCCTAAGAGAGTGTTACTGGGAATACAAAATGTTTCAGTTGGTGTGGAAAGCCATTTAACATCTGGTTAAAAAGTTAAAAATAGCTACAATCACAAGCTATATGCCTTAAAAGGTAATCATAATCATATGATCGAACAATTCTAATCCATCCTATGTATCAAAGAAAATTGAAAATACATATATGTTCCCACAAAATCTGTACTCAAATTTTATAGCAGCATTATTCATACTATTCTAAAAAGTGGAAACAACCCAAGTATTTAAAAGCTTATGAATAGATAATTAAAATATGGCATAGTCAAATAGTGAAATATTAGCATTAAAGAACACAGTACTGATGCATGTCACAACATGAATAAACCTTGAAAACAATATGCTAAGTGAAAAAAGCCAGTCAAAAAAGTCTACATATTTTATGATTCTATTTATATGAAATGTAAGTGAATCATAGGTCAAGGGACACAAATTATTAATGCTATTACTGGGATTGAATAGATTTTTAAATGTCAATATTTATTACTTTGCAGCATATCCTATGTTCCATTTCCAGAAACTTTAAATATCTCTTGTATACAATTTTCAAAAGTTATTTTCTTTTTCTCTGTGATCCATGTCTGCAGAGCTCCTCACGCCACCATCCCATAAGTGCGTCACTTTACTTTTGTATAGTCTATCATTGACTCATTTAATCTCTACTGTTTTCATATGCTTTAACTTGCTCTGATTCATAGGGATGACTATATAACCAAATAAATAGTAACATCTACTTGCATGTAATAATATAAAGTATGTGCTTTAGTATAGAACACTGATATCTGTATATTTATTAATATGAGCAAATATGACATGTGTTACTTCTAGGCTGATACTCAACTATCTTTCCCAGCTATTTCTTTACTGCAAAAATTTTGAAGCATGTGTTGAGTGAATACCTCTATCAGAAGAGGTCCCTGAGTGATGCAATGAGCTAAGGCCTTTGAAAATTCACATTACACCTGTATTATGAATGAATAAATAATATTTTGTGAGTTTAATTAACTGGGATTTGAGATTATTTGTTACTATGGTAAATCTTAACTTGCCTTGACCAGTCAAGTTGATATTTTATATATAACTAAAATCTATTTGTGTGTGTGTATGTAAAGAAAAGGGGGAGGGTCAGACACACATATATGGACTTCGTGTGTGTGTGTGTGTGTGTGTGTGTGTGTGAAAACACTATATAGCTATGAAACTATAATTATGACATGTATAAATGCATGTATATGTATATGTGTATGTGTGTGTGTGTGTGTGTGTGTGTGTGTATGTATGTGTGTACAATTTCATGTTTGTCATGTCATTTGAGTTGAATCTTATTATTTTTCAAAGTACAGGTCATATATCACTTTGTCTAGTAGATAATTACGACCATCTCCCATCTAGGCTAGGTGTTTCTCTTATGTATGCTGTTGTAGCATCTATAATATTGTATACTGTAATAGTTTACTTATATTTGACACACCACATTTTTGGACTGTGAGCTAAAAGAGAATCATAGCTTTGCCTGCTTTTTCAAAGTAGCACAATGTCTAGTACATGTAAAGCAATCAATACGTATTTTTAGTCTAAAATTAATTTTTGTGATAAATGTGTCAGATAATTGATATAATTATAAATGGTAGGCATTAATCAGATTAATTATTTACAAAATCTAACATAAACCTAGAGTTAGAAAATCTAAGTCTTTGAAAACACACATTATAATCTGATTTTCTCCACAAATTCTACTCTTTCTGTCATACATAATTCAATTTGAGTTTGTATACAAAAGAAGCTTTGGAGGAAATCCAAGTGTCATTATGTAGATACCTCCTAAAATTATATAATCCAAATATTTATTAACTTTTTTTTTTTTTTTTTTTTTTTTTTAGAGATAGTCTCACTTTATTGCCCTTGGTAGAGTGCCATGGCATCACACAGCTCACAGCAACCTCCAACTCCTGGGCTTAGGCAATTCCCTTGCCTCAGCCTCCCATTTGAAGAATAATTCTAAGGCCATTTTAAACATATTTTGGACTCTAATCCATGGTTTCTTATACTGTGAAGAAGGACATCATATGGCATTCCACTGTTATGACAAGTTGTTCAAAAACATAAATGTGTAGAGTGAACTCAACTGATGGAGCTGTATGGTACTTCCAGGCAGCAGACATTAGTTGCAGAAAATGTCTCTCTGTGTTAATATTAATTTCTGAGTCAATTTATCTAAAAAATAGTTGGTAATTTCCCATTGCAAGATGACTTTTGAAATTTACCCCTGGAGAATACTTCCAAGAGGAATAGTATGGTATTAATGAAGATCACATTTTCAGCCATGTACTAATTAAACAGGCTGCCTAAAACACAAGCATTTCTGTA
Organism: Loris lydekkerianus; assembly: GCA_963574355.1. Taxonomy (NCBI): domain Eukaryota; kingdom Metazoa; phylum Chordata; class Mammalia; order Primates; family Lorisidae; genus Loris; species Loris lydekkerianus. Next base: position 7,296 of record CAUYPK010039646.1, on the reverse strand, counting down.
GGTGATTAAGTAGTGATGCATTTTGAAATGTTGCAAAGGGGGGAAACACAAGGGGAGGATTTAATTTTCTGCTCAAGTGAGTATATGACACAAAAATATCTAGATAAGAGTGAAAAATTCAGTAAGTCATCCACAAAGGCCTTCAGCCAACAGAAATAACATTCCATTTGCATTTTTATCTCTCACTAAGACTGTAGATTTAAACTGAAAAATCTGCAACTCTATTCTGAATGATTTCATGTATTATTTTCTTAGATTATTATATAAACTCATTGGTTGTTATACAGGAAGAAATCTTAAAGAATTTCCTTTTCATTTTCTTCAGTCCTTTATTCATTCTTTTATATCTACACACGTTATTAGCCTTTTTGCATTGTTTTTTTCTGCTACACATTCCCATATCATCTTGTGTTTTTTTCTTTATTGAGACAGCTGCAAGGGCATATTAATTTTAGCCATTTATTTGTTGATTCAAAGATATATATTGGTGACTTATTAAGTGCCAAGTTTTGTTAGCTTTACCTGTATATTAACCTGAATTTTGTCTTTACTTTAATATGATACTTAAACTCCCATTAAAATTCCTAAAACTCATAATGTGAATACAATGGTTTTCAGAGTGTGGTTCACAGACAAACATTAGCATAACTTGAGAAATTTCTAGAAATGAAAATTATTGACCTATTCCAGATCTATGGGATCAGAAACTCTATGGACAGAACTAGTAGTATGTCAGTTAACAATCATTCAGGGGATTTGGATGTTCATGTGTGCTGAAGTTTGAGAATCTCAATTTTAATGGAAAGGAATTTATTATGATGCTATTGCCTTTTTATCTATCATTTCAAATCTTAACCACATATTAAGGACTAACTTATATAGTGCATTCTCCAACTAAGCTGCTGCAAATATTTCAGGACACACTATGCATTTGTCACTTTGAAATATATGTAAATTACAAGCTTTTAATTATCAGTAAAAACAGTCCCAAGAGAAAATGAATCTTGGAGTAAATCCCTGTAGATTTATGATTCTGATTTATCATTTCTAAACTTACTTCTATCCTTAATAACTTGCTACTTCTTTTTCAGATCTTCACGATTTGCCATAACTGACCTTTTCTAACTTCTTTTCAGGTCGAAGACTGAATATTTATGAGATCTGCTTATAATCAGAAAGTATGCTGACTCTCCTCTCTGCCCAGTCTCATTCAGAGCAGATAAAAGCTATTCTTTTGGTTATATCTCTCTGTTTTACAAGGCTTTTAAAAATCTGTTCTAATACATATAATTCTAGGTGTAAAAATCATTAATAAATTTATTCTTTCTCTCTCCCCTTCTCTTATCAATAATGATGAAATGGTGGGAAACAAAGAGAAAAATTCTTTTCTTAAAGTAGTATGAATTTCAAGCTCTATAAAGGTTTAATTTACTATAAAAATATACAAGTTATTTGCAACTTTAAATTTTATTGAAGGGAAGAAATAATTTACCATCTACATGCTTTTATATTTCTTATAAAAATTGTTTTGTAAGGCAGGATAAGGAAGACATGTAATAAAATGTAACATGTAAACATTCCACACCTATTTACAAAATCCAAGCACATGATGTCTTACTCACAGGCAACAGCAACTGCATTAAATAGATAAGGCAAAATCAATTGAAGCAAAATATTTTTAGTTGAAAACTGAATTGAAACTTGATCCACATTTGTACTATTATATAGCTACTCCATAGTATAAATATAGCTATATTATATTTGTTACTTGATTTATTGTTTCCTTAGCAGTTAATACTTTAATGAATAAGTGACACGTCATCCGCTTCTCTGCTAAAATGTAAGCTATACTAGAACAAGGAATAGTTGTCCTTCACTGCTATATCTTCAACTAGAAAAATGCTTGTATCATAGCTTACACTCAATAAATACATGTTACATGGGGGAAGAGAGAATATGGTGGACTAGAAGTAGTACTCACATGCTACATTCAAGTAGCAGCTCAAGAGATATAGGTGAATGCTTTCCTATGGATAAAGAGTTCTCCAGAAAGCACTGTTGCACATCAGTGAAGTGAAGGAATAATCAAAGGGAATAAGAAATTGATGGTAATGTGGTGATATACTTGAAAATATTGTAAGGTGCCTGAGGTAGTGTTACACATGGGGAGAAGAACAGGAGGAAAAGACTCCATACTTCCCCATAGACACTGGAGCCTAAAATGTGAGGGGGCCCCCACCATTGCTACAGAACTTCAGGTCATCAAGGATAAGCTTGGTGTTTATGCAGTGAATAAAACACAGTGGGTACCTGGTGATTTCAGTTCCCAGGCCACTGACACTGACACCATTCTAAGCAATCTGATTCAGAGTGTCTGGTCAAGGTGGACCTTAACTTTGCTGCAGCTGCATCTGCATCACCTCAGCCAGGCTGAAGAGGGAGCATGGAGAGCAAATGCTCTTGTGTAGTCATGACTGGGAGCTGGGCACCCTACTCCCTCACAAGGGAATCAAGTAAAATGGGCACCACAGACACCACCTAAGAAGCCACACAATAACTGCCTCAGTGGTTTCTCGGTAAGGAGAGAGTGCCAGGCACTTGGCAGCAAAGTCCCACACTCCTGCTCCTGAGGCTCCTATGTCACTGTGCCATGCAGCACTCTCCCCAAAGCTTTTCCATCACCACCCCATAACTCCACCTCACTCACCAAATGGCAGATACTAGCCCTGTAGTCCAAAGCCCTGCCAGGTACTTGCTAGACACAAGCAACCATCATATCTGGACTTGGGTGGTGCAAACATCAACAACCCTGTTACTCATAGCTACTAAATTACCTTGTCCAGCTTCCACTGCCAATTTCATGGGAATATTGAGGCAGAGCAATTTTCTGCAAATCTAAGATCTGTGAAGAAGGACTTCTGCAGTACCCTGTCCAAGCTTCCAATATTGGCCTGAGGAACAAATAACCACTACATACGGGGATCATTCATCACTGATGCGGACTCTGAAACTAACAAGGGAACAGAACAACACAAAACAGCTGCATCATAGGCTTTCAGTTCACCCACCCAGTTCCTGACAAGTCAATCTTTGAGAACAGGCTACATTAGCACAATCTAAGAACATCTCCTTCTTCTCATTAAGTAAGAGAGTTCCCAGCAAAGCAAAACAGATCCAAATCAAACTTATCTTATTTGAGTTAAGAGAAGTTTAAGATGAAAAGTAAGCAGAGAAATAACTCTAGCAACATGAAAAAAAAGGACTAATTTAATACCCCCAAAGGATCAAAATAGATCTACAGCAACAAACTCTAACCAAAAGGAAATTGTCAAAAGCTTAAAAATGGAATTCTAAATATAGATGACAAATAAGATTAATGACATTGAAGACAAAAAAAGAAAGAAAATAAACGGTCAGGGCAAGGATGAAGAATATGGCAACTCAATAAAGAGCTAGACAACATAAGTAATAATATGACAGAATTAAAAAAAATAAAGAAGTCATTTAGTGAATTTCAGAACACAGAAGAAAGCTTCAACAACAGGATAGACCAAGCAGAAGAAAGAAATTCAAAACTTGAAGACAATCCTTTCAAACCAACTCACTTGATCAAAAATGCAGAACCAAAATAAAGAATAATGAACAGTCAGAGAAATGTGGGACTATGTAAAATAAGACAATGTGAGGATTATAGATATCCTCAAGGAAGATAAAGGAAAAAGAAAAAGTTTGGAAAACCTATCTTAGGGAATCCTTGAGGAAAACTTTTCTAGTTTTTGATATTCAGATAGAAGGTAGTAATCAAAAACCACTAAGATTCCTAACAAATAAAATATCTTCATGACATATAGTCATCAATCTTGCCAAAGTCAAAATGAAGAACATTCCACAAGTTTCAAGATGTAAGCAACAACTAAAAGACAAACAAAAACCTTATCAAGCTAAAGGTAAATTTATCAGAGGAGATCTTACAAGTCAGAGGGGGCAATCCTTTTCATTTTTTTGTACAGAAAATTACCTGCCCCACCCCCCCAAAAAAAAAACCCCACCACTACCACCAACAAAAACTTATATCCTAAATATCCTAAAAAGTTATTCTATAAGTGATAGAGAAATAAAGACTTCTCCATAGAAACAAACCCTAATGGAATTTGTCAATACTAGGCCTGTCTTACAGGTAATACTCCAAAGTACATTAAACATGGAAACCCCAATAAACACTCACCAGTGTAAAAATACCTGTTATGATCACACTTATCAATATTAACACTGAATATAAATGGATTTAATGCCTCATGTAAAAGACACAGAACAGCTGAAATGACTAAAACCATAAGCTAAATATATTTGTCCCCAAGAAACACATCTAACTCACAAGCACTTACACAGACTGAATGGCAAAGGGTTTCCATATTCCACACAAATGAAAACCAAAGATAGCTGGTGAAGATATTCTCAGACCTCACTAAATAGACTTTAAATCAATAATTTTATAAGAAGTCAAAGATCATTATGTAATAATAAAGGGATTAATTCAACAAGAACCCATACAGACCCTAATATGTAGCTAAAACAATAGGATCTAGATCCACAAATCAAATTCAACTAGATCTAAGTAAGCAAATAAATAACATCATCATAATTCTGGGGACTTCAAAACCTCAATGACAGGACTGTACAGATAACTGATAGAAAATCAATATATAAACACTGAACTTAAATTATACTCTAAAACAAATGGACCTAACATTTAAAGAACTGAAAAAAATAATTGAATATATATTCTTCTCATAAGCATGAGACATTATTCACATTTATGATATTTTAGACCACAAAACAAGTCGTAGCAAAAAAAAAAATATAATAACAAAAAAAAACAAAACCAAAAAACTCACTATGTATCTTCTCAGACCATGGTGGAATAAACTAGAAACAAAATACAAGAAAAATACTTAATTTTTCAAAAAATGATGAAAATTAACAAAATTTAGCTAAACAACCTTTTTGTCAATGATGAAATTAAAATGAAAATCCAAAGATCCATCATAGTGAATGGCAAAGAGAAAGCAAAGCTTTCAAACCTGCAAAAGTTTGTTAATTTTCCACAAAGTGATCTGGGATTGCTCCAAATATTAAATTCATATTTATTGTACCAAATTGAAGCTAGGAGAATAGAATTGCTTAAGTTTATCTAACTATCTTGGCCCCTTGATCCAAGGACTAAAATTGGAATGTTTTATATAGTGTTGTCATGTAAATTTGTTTATTAAGTTGGCTATTTTTCCTTAGAGGAAATAAAGAGTCTATTAACAAAAAAAGCAGTTACAAGGGGAATACATAGCCTTAAAGGACTACATGAAAAAGATAGAAGGTTCACAAATTAACAAATAAGGTCACATCTCAAGTAATTAAAACAGAAGAAACAACTAAATCCAAAACTAGCACTAGGAAAGTAAAAATAACTAACTAAATAAATAAATAAATGAATAAATAAATAAAAGATCAGAGCAGAGCTAAAATAAATGGAAACCAAAAACAACAAAAGTGATCAACCAAAGGAAAAAGTGGATTAATTTCAAAAGATAAAAAAGTCAACAAACCACTAGCTATATAATTCCCCCAAGCAATTTACAGATTTAATATAGTCCTTCTCAAAATACAAAAATCATATTTCACAGATACAGAAAAAATAATGTTAAGCTTCATTTGGAACCAAACAAGGGTCCAAACAGCCAGTGCAATCTTAAGCAAAAACAATCAATCTGAAGTTATCACATTACATGGCTTCAAATTATATTATAAAACTACAGTAATTGTAACAGTGTAGGACAAGTACAAGAGGTACAGACTGGTGAAACAGAACAGGGAACCCTGAAACAAAATAATCTGCTTACAGCCAAGTGATTTTTGACAAAGCAGATAACAACATGCACTAGGTAAAGGAAGTCATATTCAGTAAATGATGTTGGTTAAACTGGATAGCCACATGCAGCAGAATGAAACAGGACCCCTAATTCTCACCATATACAAAAATTCATTCAAAATTGATAAAAGACTAAAAAGCCATGTTTACTAGAAGAAAATCTAGTAAAATACTAGAAGAAAAAGTAGAAATTCTCTTCTACACATCAACCTAGAAAAAGTTTATTACTACAAACCCAAAGGCAAATACAGTATATTAAAAATAAATAAATGTGATAGTTTAATGAAAAAGCTTCTGCACAATAAAGAAAATAACAGAACAAATATCCAACCTACAGAATGGCAGTAAGTAAAGTGCTAACTTTCAGGATACACAAAGAAGTCAAATAAATCAGCAATAATAATAATAACCCAATGAGAAAAATGGGTTAAAGATATGAAGTTTTTCAAAAGGAGATAGACAAATGACAAAAAAAAATATGAAAAAATATTAAACTTCATTAATCATCAAGGCAATACAAATTAAAACCACAATAATATACCACTTCACCTTTGTCAGAATGGTTTTTAATAAAATTTCAAAAAAATATACATGGCATTGTGGCTACAGAGAGAAAGTAACATTCATAAACTGTTAGTGAAACTGAATATTAGTACAAACTCTATAAAACTATATGGAAATTTCTCAAAGAAATAAATGTCAATTTACCATTCGATCTAGCAATCCCACTATTAGGTATATACCCAATAGAAAAAAGTAATTATATAAAAAAAATATTTTCACTCTGTTTTTCAAAGCAAAATTCACAATTGAAAAGATGTGGAATAATTCTAAGGGCCCATAAATTCATGAATGGATAAATAAAATACTACATATATATGTCTATATATATATATATATATATACTCATGTAATTTATTTCATATATATATATATATATATATATATGTATGTATGCATGTATAGGTCATTTCAAAAGTTTTGTCCATTTTTATGACTCTACTTTAAACTGTAATATCTCAGTGAATATTTATTCAATTTAATCAAAATAAGCGCCATTTAAATCAGTGCACTTTTGCCAATGTAACGCAAGTCGATTAATTCCGTTCGCATAAAAATTGGGTGCTCAGGATTCAATGAGGTCAACGAAGGCCGTTTTGCTAGGTCCTGATTGGTAAAGGTTCTACCGGTGAGAAAGTTATCGAAGTGCTTGAAAAGATGGTAGTCGGTTGGTGAGAGGTCTGGGGAGTATGGTGGGTAGGGCAGAACTTCGACGCTCAATTCCTTTAATTTTCGGATGGTGATTTGTGAGACGTGCAGCTGCGCGTTGTCGTGGAGCAGGATCGGACCTCTTCTGTTGACCAGTGCTGGCT